>JANHJO010007198.1:627452-642204 GCA_032468235.1 Pseudoxyrhopus heterurus | reverse complement strand
AAGAAGGAAGATGGGGATATAAATGCTGCTACTCATTTGTCAAGTTTTCATATTGTACAGGAGAAGCTGGAAAGGAAATTGCTGTAAGATATAGTTTATTTACTGGAACTATAAATTGACATTTTAAAAACAAACCTAGTGCTTAACTTTCTTTGTGAAATTGGATTTTTCTTTTCTTTTTACACATAGAATGCCAGTGAAGAATTGCCAAGTGAGGTGCATGAGGACGAGCAGTTAACCAAACCCAAAACTCTAATGGAGGTGGGCTTCTTTATTGTTTTGTTTTCTTTCTAATTCTAATGGGTGGCTTTCTAACAAGCCTATTGCCAGTCAAGGACAAGAGAAGCTATTTTGGTATACAGAGTGTATTTATAATTTTTTTCCAGTAGCCAGAAAGGCCCCAGAAGGGAAAGCAGTGGTATAATTATGTCACAGGATGTGGCAGCTCCAATTTTTTTTTCCTGTTTTACAGGGAAGATTAAGTGAAATAAGTACATATAAGCCTTGAGGGGGTGCCACACATTTTGCTGCTTAATTTACAGAAAGTAAAAAAAAATAGACATTCTGCCATTATTTAGTGGATGATCTTAGAGGCAATAGAAAAGTAGGTGGTGAAGTGTGGATGGACTTCTGTTTACTTGTTTCTGTCTTATGTGAAGTCCTGAAAACATGACAACTATTACACCACTTTCTAGGTAGTTATAATGCAACTATTGTACAACAGCAATTACACTTCTGTTGCAGTTGTTGAAACTTTCAGGTAGGATGGGACTCTGCCAGGTGAGTGATATAGATACATGCATCTGCCCCTAAGAAGAAATTTCTGGGTCATCATGTGTCACTCCCTTAAGTACCTATTGCCTCTAGCTTAGAATGCCCACATTCATGTCTGTCTGCATTTTATTTTATCCTCTTTCCTGTTACCACAGATACACCAACAAAAACAAAAGGAAGAAAAGAAGAAGAAGAAGAAGAAGAAGCATAAGAAGAGTACAAGTTCTGATAGTGAGGGAGAAGACAGAAAGAAACAAGAAAAATTGAAAAAGGTATGCATAAAACCACTGTCAACTGTATTATCCTCAAATCCTCTTAAAGTGTACAGACTATCTGGCATACCAAGTTCCAACACAAGAATAGAGGCTTATTTCCCTCAATTCCCATGGTGGAACTTCTTTCCCATCAGCTATCTTTCCAGCAACAGATCTTCATAAATTCATATTTATTTTCACAAACCCCTATTGAATTTAAGGGAGAGAAATTGCCCTTTCCAATCAGAACACATTGGCATAATAAACCAAATTCTGGTTTTCTTGGATTTAAAAGAGAATTAGAGATTCCTGTCCTGTCTTCTGATACCAATGTGAAATATTATTCTCGGTCTATAGAATAGTAAACTGTATTCTCACAACTATATGGGAGCAAGTTCCTGTTGATTACTGAAAAAGTCAGTGGGTGCTGAAGCTTTTAGATTTAGCATTATTAGTAGTCTGTGAAATTTGAATAAATTTGCAGCGTCATATCATTTATACACTATTAGCTTAGACAAACATAATGTTTCGCTTCTCTGTTCATACTGAGATGATTTTTTTTATTCTGTTCTGATATATATACTGTAACCCTTGAAGATTTTATATTGGCCATTCGCTGGAATCCTTTGGATCAAATCTGACTATCACGTGACCTATGTGATCTATTACGGATTGCAGCTTTTTCCAGCTTTCTCATTACTTTTTCTGAGTATCTTTTAGCAGCTTCACTCTTTGAACCCTGTTGAGTGTTACCATTTGCTTACTAGATAGTTGTAATTCCAGGGACAACTGTAACACAGCGGTGAATTTGTATTTTCAGGCACTGAATGCAGAAGAAGCCCGTCTCCTTCATGTGAAAGAAATCATGCAATTAGATGAGAGAAAGAGACCATATAATAGCATGTATGAAAACCGAGAACCAACAGAGGAGGAAATGGAAGCTTACCAAATGAAGCGCCAGCGACCAGATGACCCCATGGCCTCTTTTCTGGGGCAGTAGTTTGGGGCAAAAGACTTGCAAGCTCATAGGACTTGTATATAGGTGTCTAAACAGATCGATGTTGTATGTATGTCACTTTCCCTAAGCAAGTTGTCAGCAGATGTCCTGTTCTTTCGCATCATACTTACACATGACCCAGCCAGCCTAGAGCTCTCCGAGTAGAAAAAAAAGTGAGCCAGTGTTTTTTGTTGAGCAGGTTTGCTCAAGTCCTTGGAAACTATAGTGCTGAATGAATTTCTGAATTAAAAAAAACTGTATTGATTAGAAGAGTCGGTAGATATTGCAAATATCAAACCACACACAATTGGTAGGGTCTGTTTCAAAGACACATAATTGTTTATTTCCCTGAATAGATTAAAGCTGACTTTGAGGAAAACTATCTGAATCTAATAGAATTGCACAATTCTGAAATGGTTTTCAATTTCTCAGCAGAATTTATTTTAGCATTCCAGCTATTAAAAGAGGTTCTAATATTTCACTTCTAATAGGATACATTATTCTGTCACATTTAAAGATTCTGTTTTCCTATAGACTTATTTGTGGACCCCTGAGCCTTTTCTTTTATATCAATCTGCCTGTACTTGTTGATCGTATTGGCCTGGAATTTTAAATGTTGTAGTATCACAACATCAGAATTGCATAACGTTGAAGGAAACTCTTCTACATTCTTTTTAAAGCATTGTGATTTTGAATAATTTTCAACTTATTTTTTGGGAATTCAAGAATGAATTCAAATTCTTATCAATATGGAAATGCTCTAATTCTGTGATTTTTTTTAACAAAATGAGTCTTGTAGTAACAAAGGCTAGTTCATTAATTGTAACATACGCCTGGATTTGACTAATGGGTCAAACTGATGAGCTCAAACTGGAGGGAGGTTTTGCCACGTCGACATGGCAAGCCTGAAGTTAATGAAATGCAGAGTATCATCCAACATTAATATGTAATGCTCAATTGAGAAGTATAATGGATATTTATATTAGTTGATGTGTAATTGCCAAACTTCCTAGCTTTAGTATTTAATTGTAGAAGAAAAAAGTCATTTAGAAGTAATTCTAAATGAATAGAATCAATTTGGCAGTATGCATTAGATTAATAATTTCTCCCTGGATAGTGGGAAATTCCTATGAGTGCTTATTATTGCTGTTTTTTATATGGCTGTCCTTTTGGCCAAAGTTATTCCTCTGGTTATAATAGAAAGGCATTGCTGGAAAATGATATCTTTTATATACAGATAAGAACACAATTGAACCCTCAAAAAAACATGCAGAAAATAATAGAGAATATTTTGACATTTGTAATTGTAGCATAGACAAAAAGAGATCCCATTTTGAAATGTATTATTACAAAAATGTATAGATATTTTTACATAAGCTTTTTATTGCCTCAGTTTTAATAAGTTAATAATGCCCTTATTCTGGTATATGTTTAGGTCCAAGTATTGTTTTAAGGTGTTGTTAGACTCTTAGGAAAACTAGATTAATTTTAAAATCTGCAAGATCTATACTATCTTGTTTTAAGATTTTATCTAGAAAAGGAAAATGTTTGTATTTCCCAAATTTTAAGTGTTTTTTTTTTCTTTTGGTCATCTGTTCTGAACCGACACTTTGAAAACCTCGTCAAAGTGTTTTAGTTGCAAGAAAGCCAGCACACCACTAAGACTTGCAATACTGTACCAAGTTTTATACAAGGGAGAAAATGGGAAGAGTAACAATTTTGCATGGTAACTTTCACGGTAAAGTGGGTTTGCACTTTAAACTGAATTGGATTCTAGAAAAACTATTGTTTTCTAGATCTGTCCAATTTTTGCATATCCAGTGCAATCCAATAAAGGTTTTTCGTTTTCTGTCATATTTGGGGGGTTTTCCCTAGTTCATCCCATGTCTTTCCATATAATCCTTTTTATACCTTTTTATTTTATACTGAAAGCATTGTAATTGCTAACATCAGGAGAACCTACCCACAATCTACATCTACTTTTCCTTCACTTTAGTGAGTGTGGTAGGAGGCTGATAATCCAAAACAGTTTATCACCATCTGTAATTTTCCTAATACAAATCACACTGGAGTTTCTTTACTTACCATATAAATACTGGACTATGTTCTGGCATATTATGTTAATTGTAAAAGAGGTAGTGCTAATTTTAAATATCAGCCCTGCTTTAGCCTAAACTAAATCATAATGCTGTTCTGCTTTGCATTGTTATCTAAACAGAGCAGCTAAAACCTGGCTTGCCTCATGAAAATCTAATATAGGCTAAGCTAAGCATTTTGTTTTGCTGTTAGAACATTTTATAAGATCTCTCTTGGGATACTGCACAAACTGTCCCAGATTTCATAAGCAAGAGCCAACACAACATACCATGTTTCAGTAAAGAATATATTGCAGTTTGCCAAAGCTGGAACCAAGGGCTTGGAAACAGGGCAACTAAAAAGTACAATAAGGCACCATCAAAGCATCCTGATGGTGAGCAATCACAGATTTACGTCAAGGATCAGTTAGCAAAAAAGATCAACATATGATTTTGTCAGTTTTATTGTGCCATTTAATATCACACTTGAAAAAGGCAGCAAGAACTGGGATTACAGGAAGTCTTCAACACAACCATTTAGTGATTGTTGAAGTTAGAATGGTACTTTAAAAAGTGATGACTGGTTTTCACATAACGGCAGTAGCGTCCCATTGGCACATGATCAAAATTTGGACACTGCAACTGACATGAAGGTAGCAGTATCCCTTGTATTTCTTTAAACAAAATGCATTCAAGATAGTAAAAGATCTTTTGCTAAATGTGTGTATTTTATAAATGAAAGCTTTCTTTAAATAAAACGTTCTCCAAGATTTATGCATTAGGTTTGGAATCTTGCCACAAAAACATACTGGGAAGATTTCCTTAGTATATGTACAGTATTTGTCACCCTGAGCATATTTTTTCACTACAGTATATCACTGATCTTAAAATAAATACATGATGCTTGCACCTGTTGAAATTTGGGGGAAATTGTTAGGAACAGAGTTAGAAATACTTGTGAGCTAGATTAAGGGCTACCTGCTGACCAGCAATGGGTAATGGTCCTCCACCTTGCAGACTTTTAAGACATATGGACTGGCCGAGGAGTTCTGGGAGATGAAGTCCCCGTAGTTGCTAAGGCTGAAAAGCATTGTTTTAGCATGTTGAAGACAAGTAGCTCCTGATCCTTGGAAGTCTTTGCCTGGAACATGGGGAGAAGGGATTTCTCCAAGTATTTAGCCACATGTGTGGAAGGTTTTCCTCCGTCTCACGTGACTCAAGGCAGCCGCTCAAACACATTACACAATAATCAAAATATGCCTCTGGCAAAGCTGAGCCAAAAAAAACAAGCTGCTGGAAGAAACTGGGATGCAAATGCAAGGCAGCCACTTCAGCAAACCATACTTGAGAAGGCAAGCTTTCCAGACACTTCATTTAAAGGAAGTGCTTTGTGGCAGTGACTCCCAACAAAAGTGGACAACAAGGTACGGCTGAAGAACGTTTAAGATTCAGATTTCCGACTAGATGTCAGGCGCTGCTTGAAGAAAGTGGTGCTGGTAAGTAGTTTGTTTTTAACTTCGTTTAAGCGTTTTTTAAATAGGGCTTTCAGCCAGAGGCTATGCAAGCTGAAAGTATGGGCAATTTACTGCTAAAGTAAGCATGCCACCTTAAAACGGTTGATTTCTTGAGGTTTGTATGGTTCTGACGGGACATGGGGAAACACAGTGCAGTGCAAAAATCCTGAGTTTTAAAGTTGCAGTTGTCTCTTGTGCAAAAAAAAAATAGTGTGCCAAGGAATCTCTGGAATTATGACAAAGTCACACATGATCAATGACAAAGGGTGAAATTCTGATGAGTTCAGTTTTGCAATTGAGAAATAAAAGTGAGGCGGCCACAATAGTCCTTAATTTGCACATTTGTCTCATTAAACTTCACCAATGATTTGTCTTCGATTCTGCGCTCTCATAAACAACCCATTTGATTTCAACCGAGAAGCTGTTTTAAAAATAAAAGATTTAAAATAAAGGATAAAAACACCAAAAAAGAAAGAAAACCACCAAATCTTTGCTGTTTCTAGGGGAGGGATAAAATTAATCCGGAACTAAAATATTCATTTTAAGTAACTAAATAGTAAAACTAAGAGAACAATTGCCACACAAAAAAATAGCCAGAGGGATGTTTGATGTGGCTTTTGTGATACAAATGAAGGGGAGCTTCCTTTCTAATAAGATCCATCTGTTCCCCTTTAGCTGCTAAAAGAAATTTTAAGAGAAGGTTAAAAAATAGCCGATAGATTCGCCTTCCATAACTAATCAAACTATATACTCCATTAAATCTGTGGGTTTATCTTTTCCCATGCCTTCGGCCAACAAATTTGATATGCTTTTCCCTTCATATACTCACCATTCAACTGGTTAATCTCCCAGACTTTCTAACTGCTCTTGGGCATATCCTGTCTCTTTCTCCTTCCCTCCCCACCTCAAGGGAAGAGGGAGGGGTTAAACTGGAGGCTAGTAAAATACTGTCCCATCCCATTTCCCCCACTATTTCCCCTGCAAAAAAAAAAATTGGCAGGGTTGAAGTTTCCCCCAAAATTGGTGCCAATCCTATTAGTAATTTCTAAGATTTATGTAGGAATGTAAGCTTACCTCTTCAAATATGCCTTGCATTTTTCCCTACTGCTTTCCACATTTGAATTTTAGGAAACCAAAACAACACTGTGTGTGAGTGTGCTGTCTAAAAGTAAATTCTACATTCTTCCCAGTAAAAATCACCCCAAAATGTACACATGGTTCACTGGGTAGCTTATGAAACTTTAAAATAAAATGATAATCAAAGAATATAAAATTCAATGTCACCAAGAAAGACTACATGATAAATTACTTTTTCATAAGAAAATATGTAAAACCTATTCTTCCCATTCTCTACAAATGCAGAACCAATTTGTGGGTATAATACTCTAGTGTGAGATAGTTGTATCTATTCACAAGAAGAGCACTCTGTGCAACCTCAGAGACCTTTTGTTCATGCACCAGCCTCTGTGCATAAGGAAAACAAATTCCACTCCTTACTAGGACTGCTGATGTTACCTAGTTTGGGTAATGAACCGACTGCAAGAAAACAACCAAGCTCAGAGAGCACCAAAGACCTCTCATTTCAACCTTGAGATTCTCCTTTATTGAAAATAAGTCCCAGAGGGAGACTTTAGGCATGGAAGCCAGATAAGTGACTTAAGACCAGTCCTTTTCTCTCAGCCCTAGGAAAAAGGCAGGAGCAAATCACTGCCAGGGAAACTGTACGGACTTCTCTATATACAGATAGTCCTCGACTTACAACAGTTTACTTAATGACCATTCAAAGTTACAATGGCACTGGAAAAAAGTGACTTATGACCATTTTTCACACTTATGACCATGGCAGCGTCCCCATGGTCACCTGGTCAAAAGTCAGATGCTTGGCAACTGACTCGACGATTGCAGTGTCCTGGGGTCATGTGATCACCTTTTGCAACCTTCTGATAAGCAAAGTCAATGGGGAAACCAGATTCATTTAACAACTATGTTACTAATTTAACAATTGCAGTGATTCACTTAACAAATGTGGCAAGAAAGGTCCTAAAATGGAGCAAAACTCACTTAACAAATGTCTCACATAGCAACATAAATTTTGGGCTCAATTGTGGTCGTAAGTTGAGGACTACCTGTAGTTGGCAGGAGTCAGAGCTGAGTTGCAGGTACAAATACATAAGGATGACATTAGTAACTGGCACTAAGCATGAAAGATTGATTGCCTGAAACATGTATACTATATATTGAATTTCCAAACTAAGCAATTCAAAAGAACTCTGATTTCCCTTTCTGCAAATAGAAAAGCCCCTTCCTTTCTTTCAGGGAACTGGATCCAGTCAAACTTACCCCTGGAGCTGAGGGATATTTTTTATTTATTTATTTATTTTGCCCCTCTCCCCCGGTATTAGCTCCCACAGGGCTCCAGAGAAGTTTCCCTTTCTGGGAGGGGCCAATATAGAAAATTTTCCAGGTCAGGCTTTTGATTTATTGTTTGTACATCTCTTTTAATTATTAAAAGATCAATTAGATTCTTTTGTATGTTCAGGCTAGCAACCTTTTATCCGTAAATTCACTTTCAATTCAGTTTATCTTGTCAGATAAAATTTGTTCCTTAGAGACATTCTATCCATAGAAGCAGATATTTCTGTTGTGATTGTTAATAGTAACTTCTGACTCCATTATTCAAAAATATCTTTCAGTATTTCCAATATTTCAATATTCTGCATCATTTTGTAACTGTTAGTCAAGTATATACGTTCTTTAATTGAAAGCTTTAATTCTTTCTAGGGTTCAATATTTGATCCTATTATGTTTTTTACCATATTATCCTGTATTTTTATGTTGGACCATTATTTTTCTTATGTTTTTATCTTATTATCTTATGGTTTAAAAAAAATCAGAACAAAAACATTTTTCCATGAAGAAGATTCCTTATAATTTATACCAAAATCTTATTTCAAATTTATCTGGGCCTTTAGTCCACTTGTAATTTTCTAAAATCAGTTTTAATCAACTTTTTGCTGTTTATTTCAAAAAATGTTTAAGCTCTTAAAGCTTGTTGATAAAAAAAAAATTCATTAAGGATTGAAGGCAAACTCATCTGGTCTTTTCAGACTTGTCAATCCAAAGGTTCCTGGTAGCTGAAAAGCAGTTAATAAGTAATTTCCAAATGTTATTAAAAAAGAAAGCATGCAAACTTTCTGCTCTTTCAAAGGTGCTGATCACAATTTGAACAAAAAGACTATTCCCTCATCACCTAGTACTCAAAATCTGCCAGAGACCACTACCTCACAGTCTCCTCATGAGGAGAAACTGTCTGAAGCAATTTTGGATGATCTTCCATCCACTCCTTTGTTTGGAGAGGTTCAAAGTGCTGATCTAATAACCAGTTGTTTATTCTTGGCCACACTCATCAGCTACACTTTTTGTGTAGCTGCAATCTTCCATTCTTGTTTTAGAAGTCCATAAATATATTATTTTTGATACATAGGAGGAAGCAGATTGGGTGGATGGAAGATGATACTTTCTATTCTTGGCTTTGACAAATAGGTGGCCTCAACTTATTTTGGGAAACAGATGTGCAGATCAGTGCAATGTATTAATAGGATTGCTGAGGCCAGCTAGAGTTTGGTTGGTTGGTTGGTTAATTAAGTGCCATCAAGTTGGTTTCAACTCTTAGCAACCACACAGATTTCTGTCTCCACCTGGTCCTTCAGATATTCCAACAGTGTAGCCATCCAATGTACAGCTGGTTGTCTTATCCTTTTTTCCACCATTCCCAGTATAATAGGTTTCTCTAGAGAACTAGGGCTTTGCATCATGTATCAAAATATAATAATTTGAACTTGGACAGTTGTGCCTTGAGTGAGAATTTTAGGTTGATTTGTTTAATGATCCATTTATTTATATTTTTGGATATTTATGGCTATTTATGATATTCTTCCAAATACTATTTGTGATATTCTACCAAATTTCAAAGGCATCAATACTCTTCCTATTGTGTTTCTTCAAAGAGATTTCAGCCATTTTACAAGTAAAGTGAATGACTGCACTTGTATGGTCACTGATATAAAGGTGCTCCATGCTGATAACCTGTCATTCAGATTCTGAAAATAGACCTTCTAGAAGAGTCAACCTGTAGCAGAGGAGGACTGCTGTAGTTGCTCAGCTGATATTGTCATCACCAAGATCACAAATGAGGCATCACAGATCATTTACCATATGTTCCAGAGTGTGTGTCAGGAGAAGATGAAAACACTACTTTGAAACTGGAGCAGGAAAGAATGAATTTGGGCTGCCTCTACATGGAGATAGGACAATTGCAACATCAAAAGGGCATCGCATCTGAAAGCAGTTAGCAAGCTATCTTCATGCCATAATTAACAGGACATCAGTATGAGTTTATATATACCATACATTTTTTTCTGATTATGTGCTTTAAAATAAAAACAGTAACCTGTTAATGCTGTACTCTGTAAGTTGTTTGTTCTCCTTTCCCAGCTCAGAGTATACACATAATTCTTAGGCAGTCATGGGGAAAACAGATGTTTTCTTTCCTATTCTAAGTTCTAGCTAGCAAGTTTTGTGTTTGAAGTCTAGTGGTTTACTGATGTTTATTTCAACTCTCTAATTGATTCTGAGAGCATCCAAGAGAAATCTGATACTTTAGAACAGATGGGGGGTTGGCATCCCCCTGTATTATTTTTCACTAGTTCAGTGTGTACAACATGGAATGGAGGAAAATATTGGAGACTAGTCTAAAAACAAAAATCATTTTCAGAGCTCATTTAATCATTCTCTTTCTTTCAGTTTTCCACTCTCCTGTGTGGTCTTAATTATACATATTTTTAAATAGTGGAATTCTGTACATAAAAATAATTCATAATGCATTTCTCCAGCAAGCAATTTGCAATGAGGAAACACATCAGAAACTCTGCTTGATCTTCATTGCTCCCTTTTCCTGAAGACTGTTTCTATCATTCCTAATTCCCCCAGTTTAAGCTACTCTATAGTCAGATTTTATATTCTGTGATTTAAAGTTAAATCTCCTCCCTTTAACTTGGAGTCAGAAAATTACATTCAAGTGCATTCTTTTTTAAAATACAAGATCTCTTTCTCTCTCTGTCACATACACACATTTATATATCTGCGTCTCTTTCTCCATGATCTGCACTCTTATCTGGTGGTCATTACTTTGCCACTCCCAGTTGTAAGCAAATTTTTCATGTCCTAAAAAATGTTCTCATCCTTCCAGTGGTCAATACTCCCTCTTGATGACTCAAGGGAAATGTTCTCTGCTCTTCCCTAGGGTGTCGTTTCATGGCTATGAAAATTATACTCACTGCAACTGAAAGAAGGAAATCCAGGCTTAGAAAGGGCAGAAGCTCTTACTAATGGGGATTCATGTTTCTCCGCCACTCCAGAGAAACATCGTAAAACTGTCTCTGCAGTTTTACCCTGTAGCCAACCAATAGCTTCCCCATCTCCACAGAAGTTACACAAGTTGTGGGAACACAATGGATGGCTCCACTCAGATCACTCAGTCTTCATGTGTGGAAGGCCCAGAGTTATAAACCTTCCACTCTCTTCTTCTTTTCAAACTGTATTTCCTTACCTCCAGGAAATTCAGAGCAGATGCCTACAGAAATATCATACAAAGCTCCCAACATTTGAAATATACAATAGAGGGGAAAATCAATCCTTTTGCCACAAGGGGATACAATAATTTTAAGAGGTTCTCGCTGTAGATCTCTACCATAAGATAGTGGTTAAAGAGGGAAGACATTTGCCCAAGCCCAACCAAACCATGGCATCCTTACAATACATACATGTCAGTCATGGTTGGAATAACATAGGAGTAACTGTCCTGAATGTACACTGCCGCTGCAACTACCTTTCCACAATTCCATTGTGGATTTTATGCCCTGCCTTCCTGGATCTCAGTCCAACAACTTCTTCCACAATCACCTCGTCATCTTTCTTGACTCTCTCAGAAGTATAAGTATATAAATATAAGTATTCCACCTCCACCTGTCCTTTGAAGCAGTGGCACTTACTGTAGTTCCTAGGAAACTTCTACAAGGTCAGGTTTTGCTGGATTACATATGTTTCCTGGATGGTCCACTCTTTCAGAATTGGAAGTATTAATTCCAGAAACAAAAGCAGGTTTTATGTCACTGTCTTGCATTTTCAGACACTGATACATACTTTAAAATCTTTTGCCTCCTGAGAAATTCCACAAAATATTGTGTTGACAATAACATGGTCTGATATACCTGAGTTATCAGGCCGCAGTACTTACCAGAAAAGCAGGGGGGGTGGGGATGGTGTAGGATTAACAACCAGGAATAATCCTTCTGTATTATATACCTTGTTATCTACTGTTCCCATCTAAACTATTGAAACACGTTTTGATGATCACTCCCAGGTCAATGCAATTCTGTTCTTGCCTGCATAAAGCTATATATTTTGTTACAGATAATTGCCCAATTTAAGATAAAAATAACAAAGGAAGTAGATCTTGTGACGGTGCCCGTTCTGCTGCTTCCCTTCCCCATATCTAGTCTGACATCATTTCAGGACCTAATAATATTATTCACACCTTTACAAATTTATGTATTTATTTATCTTCCAATATGATACATACTATTAGTTTCTATCAGTGCCCCACTATTTTTCTGTGTGTATTATTTCATTCATTCATTTATTAATCTACATCTTTCATTTTTGAAAAGAGCACAAAACATACTTGGATCTCCCCTACTTTTATAACTTTATCATGACACTATGAGGTTGGACACTGAGAAAGAATGAAGGGTCCCAATTCATCCATGAGCTCTGTGTTGAGAAAGGACTTGAACCTAGACTTTCCCATAACTTTGGCCACTGCATTATTCTGGGGTAGTGTCAGTATTCCAGCCAGGTACGGTAGGTTAGTCTCATTCTACAAAGGAAAGAAAGAAAGAAATTGGTGCAAATCTGAAATAAGTGGGGAAGCATTTCAGCCTTTCAGACAAGCAGATACTGTTATTACCCGTTTAAAGAAGGCAACTACGGTATTAAAAAAAAAATCAATAAGAGCTCTTCAAAACTTTCCATTTTGTACCTTGTGGCTTGAAAAAACAGACTTGCTAAAGAAAAATCCCACTATTTGCATAAATCAGTTATCCAATAGAGAGAATGAGTTTGTATGTTACTACTTAACAATTGCTTATTGATCATAACAATAATGACCATTATTAATAACATAATCCACTTCTTTTAATTTTTTCATTTCATGTTAGTGCTTATAATTCCATCAGTCATCGGTGGATCTATGCTTCTAACTCCGATAACGTGGCATGTGTCAGAGTATGCGGGTTCTAGTGCTATACTTAAAAGCTGCTGCCAGAATAGATCTGATAGTCCTGAAGTGCCAAAAGAGTCCTCTGTGTGTGCGTGTGTGTGTGTGCGTGTGTGTGTGTGCGCGCGCTTTCTGCAGCAGTTTATCAAAACCACCCTTCTGAAAAGATTTTAGGATGCATTCCTAGTTCCTCTGAGCCCCAACCTTAAATGTTAATTACGTCACATGTTCCACTCCTGTAATGCTTCTGCCAGCCCTAGCTGCTGCTTGCAACATGCATCCTGTAAGGGAAAACAAACTAGGATTGGGAATTATTGTAGGAATATAGGCCTCAGAATGATAGCTGGCCTGAAATATAATGCTGCATATTAGAATGATAGCAATGATGATATTGCAAGTAAAACAAAATATTGTAACATGTATCTGCAAAGTATGTACCGGTACTTGTATGGATATATTTAGAGTAGGAAGAATGAGACGCTGGGAAATAAGGAATTGATGGATAGAGGTTTGAGATGTACACGGGTATATGTGGAAACTGTCAGTAAGAAAGAACAAGGAAGTGAAACTATGGAATGCGTATGTCAGCAAAAAAGAAGGTATAAAAAACGTGGCTTGAGATGAGAATGGTGTCCTTTGTCCGATAGCAGTCCTTCTAGGACCTGCTATGTGTCATTGGATCCCATTGCAATGGTTTAATAATGCAAGTTTTATTGTGAAATTGTATTGCTATGTTGGCTATTCATGTTCTCAATTGTTCATGAATAAAATCTCTGACTTAAAGTAAGACAAGTTGCTGTGTTGCTGTTTCCTGTTTCTGTGGTTGAAGTTTTTCCCTAACAATAGCAAATAACCTGTCTCCCTTTCCTTCTAGATATCAAGAGTGTTTCAGTTACCAGTGTGCCAAATATGGTGAGTTGCTTGGAGCTCATTTGGAGGTTCACTACAGTACTTAGGGTTTTATTATCAATACTACGAGGGCAGGATGGTAAAAAAAACAAAAACATAGTATTCCGTGAGAATAACAGCAAGAGATATGCAGAAAACTGCATTCTAAACAACTTAGAACCGAAGTAGTGATAAGATTTTCTGACAAGCTCTGGGTTATGAAGTTACCTGTTAGGAACTCTGGAATGAACCTTCTTGTGCCTTTAGCATTTTAGTAGATTTTTAGGAGCTGTTTCAAGTAGCTGGGATACATTTAGTAGCAACCTTGAAGTTGAGATAGCTAATAAGGAATTTTTTTTTCCTATGGAAGATTTATTTGGTTATGTTTGTCAAGTTGTTCGCAGTGCAAATTAGGAGACTAGAAAGATTTCTTGGAGAGAAAAAAATCAGCAAACACCAAAGAAACTTTTAGATGGAGGTAGATCGCTTTAGAATGTATGTTATTATGTATTCCTGCAGCTCCACTCAGTCGAATAGGTTTCCATTCAGTATGTGGAGGCTCATGTGTAATGTTCTTGTAATTCAAAGACTTGTATTTTTAATGACTTTTCATTAGGGAAAAATAGTTTTGTGGCTTGTAAAATATTTTGACTATGGCACTATTTTTTTTTAAGTCCTGAGTCTTTTATTCCTAAACAATGTACTGTGTATATTGTTATGTAAGCTGCAAAATTATGCTAAAATTTAGCATTAAAAATAAAATGGCTTGGGGCCTCTTAGGAGGTAGTTTATCACTCCAAAGAGATTTAAGATGGTAGTCAAACTAACATTTATTAAGCACATATAGCAATAGCAATAGCACTGTATTTATATACCGCCTATCAGGGCTTGCAACCCTCTCTAAGCGGTTTACA
>JANHJO010007198.1:598755-625949 GCA_032468235.1 Pseudoxyrhopus heterurus | reverse complement strand
ACAGCAATTTGTCATTTGCAGGACAACAAGACAAGCATGCTAGGCACCTCAGCTGGGGCCTGCTGGAAGCCCTGTGGTGTGGAGAAGGAACATCGTGTCCAGCAACCTAAATGGTTTGCCAGACATGTCATGAGCTGGAGGACAACTGTGCCAGGAGCACGCTTTATTTTGGTTGGATGCAACATAAGCTTCTTGCCAACAAGACTCCTAACCATTAACAAAAGTCAGGAGCAGCCTTTTTGCAGCTTTTTGGACTATCAAATGTTATAATGCGTATATTTTTGTGAGCTATAGTTCACTTTATCAGATGCACAGAGCAGCTGGACTGATAAAGGATTTAAATTGGATTTTTTTTTCATTCTAGTGTTTTTTTGTAAGTGCAAGGTCCACTTTTTTCAAATCAACCAAGTGTTGATCCTTTGATTGCAAACAGAAATTAACCTACTGGCTTATCACCAAAACTGATGTCATGGGCTAAGAGAGAGTGACTGAACCAAAGTCACTCAGCCAGCTTTCATGCCTGTGGCGGGACTAGAACTCATAGTCTTTCAGTTTCTAGTCAGGTGCCTTAACCATCACTTAAACTGGCTCTCAAATGATTCATGAGTTTAATATAGGTTTTAAATTGTGATGTTTATGGAGCTACAGCTTACATGCAGGACAAATTACAGCTCACTTACTACTGAGCAAGTGTAATGTGATAGAAATATTTGTGTTTGTTGAGACGTTCTAAGATAACTTTAAACCTTTTGATGTAGATTGAGCAATCCCTCACTCAATTGTGTTGGCAAAATTGGTTTGTTTCCAAAATGGCTACATGGGATCTTTATTAAAAGTGTACACTTTTTAATAAAAAAATAGTTTCTCGGAAAAGATCAGACCCCTCCTGATTTTCGCCTATCATAGATTAACATGGTGCTCCTTCCACAAGCTCCTCACTTAGAGGGGACTTTGAAATCTATTAAGTTTTGTACTGTTAGTAGAAAGGGGACATGATTTTCATCAATTACATTCTTCCTCCTAAAATATATTCTCCAGAAGGTTGACAGAGCTTTCAAAACAATGAGGGTGTGGAAAGCAGAAGAATTGGCAAGAAGCATTTCCCACCCCACCCCGTTTCAGAGAGTAGAAATTGTTGGATGCTATTTCACTTGGGATCCTTCCATTTGCATCAAAACTCTGATCCAACCCCTATTTAGCATACAAACAGGGAGTAATAACTGCAAATATGAACAATAAATAATTCAACTGGGAGTTTTAGCATACAGTTATTGCTTTCTTCTGTTGCATCTTTCTGCTAGAGATGTTCTACTTTCAAATTTTTATATTAAATTTCATTATAAGATAAAAGGAAGAAACAAAAGTACAAAGAGAGAAGAAAAAAGTAATGATTTCTGCCCTTATTTGATGCAGTAGATTACAAAAAAAAATGTGTTAGACATATTGATTCCAATCCCACAGAACAATAAACCAGAATGAAACCATGTTCATCAAGCTGCAATGGTTTCATTTATACATTCAGTAATAGTTTAGATATCATGATAATCCCAGAACAAAGCAAACTCTATTGTAACTTTGCAGGATGCAAGAATCCTTTCTTTCTTTCTTTCAACTACCTATCTAGAAGAGAATATATTTTCTCCACATTTTCTAATGGAATGACCAGGACAAAAAAGATGGGGATACGGTTCTCATAAAATAATGCAGTTCAAAACCTCCCAACAGACAGCCCTTTTTTAATGCTTCCTGGGTTGCAGAACCAGTTTTGGCCCTCTGGTTGCTATGTCCAAAAGATCCATGAGTCCCTTGTATGATTACTCATTGAGGTTGTGTTTTCTCGTAGGTACCCAAGGCAGGACGGGAAATCCAGGACAGTCAGGACCAAAAGGGAAACCAGGAGCCATTGGCAAAGCTGGTCTCCGTGGTCTAAAAGGCCCCAAGGGCCCCACTGGAAAAAGCGGGGGGGCTGGAAAGAAAGCGCCCCGAGGAGCCCAAGGAGACCTTGGGATGTCTGGCCCTTGCAAATGCAATGTCAAGAAAGCCAAATCAGCTTTCTCTGTTGCTGTGACCAAAAGTTACCCAAAAGAGAGACTGCCCATCAAATTTGACAGGATCCTCATGAATGAAGGTGGAAATTACAACGCTTCCAGTGGGAAATTTATATGCAACATCCCCGGCGTCTACTATTTCACTTATGATATCACACTGGCCAATAAACATTTGGCTATTGGGCTGGTGTATAATGGTCAGTACAAGATAAAGACATTTGATGCCAACACCGGGAATCATGACATTGCTTCTGGATCGACAATCCTTCCCCTCAAGCAGAAGGATGAGGTGTGGCTGCAGATATTTTACTCAGAACAGAATGGGCTCTTCTATGATCCCTACTGGACAGATAGCATTTTTACTGGCTTTCTGATATACGCTGATCAGGATTATCTCAGTGATCTATAAAAGGGACTGCCAACGTCAACCAACCTAATGGGAGACAAGAAACATGGAAAATTATGTACATTTATCTTTGAAAAAGTCCTTCAGCCACAAAAGCAGGCCTAAGGGGACAATGGCCTAAAGCTCCCCCAATATTTATATAATTAATCTAAACCTTGGGGTTTCTTTGTCTCAGATGGTACAGGTGCTTTATTCTTTTCCTAGACTTGCATTTACAGATGGTCCAAATGAGAGGGAAGGGGAGAAAAAGAGATAACTTTTTATTGGTGGATATGACTCCATTATCTGGTTGGGAAGTCTTCTGTGATCCTCAGTATACAAGATTCTTATTATCGATTTCCTTTTTCTGCAAAACAAAAGAAAGAAACGTTAACCTATACCAACCAATACTGATGCTCCTTCTCTAAGGCAGAAAAAGATACATATCCTGTAACGTAAATGATGGTCAGAAATTACTTAAACTAGAGCTGAATTTATCTGTCTACTTCCTGATTGCCTGCATAGAAGGACAATTGCCGTTGAGCAATTCAGGAATATGCCTTTCAACAAGGTTATCTTTAATCAGGATACCCATAGATGCATCCGGAATTCTTTTGCTGGTAAAGCATGTATTCCATTGCTAGAAGTTATGGCCCCTCCCCTAATTTCAGGCCACCACTACAGCAAGCCTTTCTTTATCCCTCTACATGTTTTTAATAACACCAAAAGGATCTGATGTGCTAAAAAAAATAGTGCTACTGGTACTATTAAAAAGTTTACAAATATTCACAAGTACTTCATTTTCCCTGAAAAATCTCCTTTATTCTATGAGTAAATACAAATGGTATTTGATTGTCAAACCAAATAAATAACTCAGTAGAGAATTAGCTTAAAAATGTTTAAAGAATTTAAATCAGGATCTGGTAATACTGTGCTGTGGACTATAGGGTAAAAACTGCTGTTATAACAATACTATGTATTATGATAAAAATTAAAATAATAATTGAATTAATTGAATTGAATTAAAAGCTATTGAAAAGTCATTTATAAAGTCTACTGAGAGGGAGTACAGGCTACAATAATTTATTTTCTTGTTAATAGCACAACTGGTTTTATGTATTTCCCTGCTGTGGAAAATGTTTAAATCACTTAAAGCCAGTAGTAGCTTTTCAGCTAGCACTTAACACCAATGTAATAATTCAATTCAAAATCATGGGAACAGAACACCTAACAAATAGAACATTCAAATTTCAGATATTTGAATAAAAATCACCTATATCACCACAAAGTAAACCTTGTCAGCACAGCCTGCATCCTCAGAGATGAAGCAACATTTAAGAAGGCTGGGAGAAGGCATTCAGATACCATAATATGCTTTGAAATCATGTTTCAAAATTGCCATACTGTAACTTCCTATTAGATCACCATATTGTCATTTAGGGACCTTCCAGACATCTAATCTTTGTCCCTTACAAAATGTGATGTTATATGGTTTGTATCTCTAGGGTAAATATCTCCAATGTATGGGCTCTGCTATCTAAATATTGCATTAATGTTTAGTATCATATCAATAACAACAAGGAAGAACCAATTTCAAACTACCTAGTCCAACATAATGAATTCAGTTTGTGTAAAGATGCCTTAAGGCCTATATTGAGTGCAGATAGTGGGATTTAAGTGGATTCTAAGTCTTAGCCTTGATTTTTGACAAAATATTGGGATCTCTATGTTCTGATTTACTGGAAACCATAAACAGTTGATCTCTACAGCTCTTCTCAATAGTCTATTTTTCCATTAATGGGAATGCTTGCCTTACCCTTTCTCCTGGATCAAACTAGCCATTATTCTCTTCTCCTTCCTCTCTCCTTCCCCTTCCTTCAGGATCCTGTTCCTGAGTCATGTCTCTTCCTGTATGCATTGTTTAAACATATCTCTGCCTTTCCCTATCCCATGGATACAGCTATAAGAAAAAGCACTTAATTGAAAAATTATCAGAATGCTAGCATTTTACCTTCCCACTCAAATGGATAGAGGAATATAGTTAGATGGCTGGGTAACCTTTACCATTTTTCTTTCTTCTTCAAGCGTCTCCTGTTTTTGCATACAACCAGAAACTTGCACACCAATGCTGTATTTGTACCAAAAGGCATTATGGGTGCAGGCTGTAGGAATTTATTTCCTTTTTCTGTGGAGTTAGATTTTGTTTCTATATGTGGCAGTAACTCTGGGATGGGATAAAGTGCAACGGAAGTGCCAAGATGAAATTAATCAGAAAGTAAAAAACAATAAACTATAGTTGGTAACTTTGAGCCTTTGCTAAAACAATCAAAATGTCATGTAGCTAAGGACAATGTTCCAAATTCCACAGAGTTTTCATCAGGCTGAATTATTGATCAAAACCAAGGAGCAGGAGAAAATTAACAGAAAAATTGTAAAGAAGAGGAAAATTATTTTCTATCATAGGAAGTTGGGACGTGCGTGAGAAATGGTGCAGAGATCTGCAAGGAAAATGTCTGATGGATCTCACATCCTTGCATGTATAAAAGATAGGATTCTAATTCCAGGAAGGCTTTGATCAGTTATGTCTGCTCTGTGGACACTGGAATCCAAGCAGATAACTGACGGACGTGAAATTTCCCTATAGCTTTGTACATTTTTATAATAAAATATTGCTAGATGTGACTTTCTTACTGAAGAAATACATTGGCATGTTCTTGCTTCCTTGCTTCAGCTGACCTGAAAGCCTATTGTCAGGCAGATGTTTATTTATCTCTGTGCACCAAAAGCAGAAAAATAAAAAATCCTCTCAAGTAAATAATGCATATGTCCACCCAAAGTAATTACATAGCTGGAGGAAGATGAGAGTGGAAAAAGGTACAAAGCTTTTGTGATTTCAGCTCAAAACTGTGTCTTTAAAAGATGAACCATTTCATTCAGACACAAAATAAAAATATATTTTGGTAGATTTTTATGTGTACTGATGTTTTATCCCGATAGTGCTTGCAAATTTAAACTGAAATTGCTTGGTAAGGAAGGAAAAGAAAAGCAGAAACTCAGCAAACTATTGCCCAAATAACCTACCATTCTGAAGCTTCACAAGAATGCTCACTGCACAAGGCCATTCAGAAGCTAAAACATGTAGTGGCCTCTTTCCTTTCCTTTGTGCAAAATGCTGACCAAGAAATACTATTCTAAATTAATTAAAGCTGTTTTCAAAACATAACTAAAGGAGTGTTTTAGCCCATATTCTTAAGGCACACTTGCAAATAACTGAGAAATCAGATGGTTTTCCATTTGCATGTCTAAGTTCTGGAAATTTGTATCTTCTGTAAAAATAAAACGCCTGTTGCCCCTCTCATATTTCCTGGGGCTCTTTGAAGTATGCCATTAATGATGCATTCCAGATGAATCAAGATTGAGGCAGGGGAATGTTGTCCCACACACACTAGAGGTGGCATATTAACTTTTACAATGGAAAGATTGCCATACATATACATGATATGTGACTGACAATGATACAACTGCCTCTTTAAAATTGTCTGATGTTTTTCAAGCTTTTGGCTACATCAGTACGTCCTTTTGGAGACTTCAGAATTCTACAACAAGCATTTAAATTCAAAGTAAGGAACTCTGTATCCGTTAGTATTCATATTCTTATATGAATTGCTATGACTGCAGGAAAAGAGGTGTTTCATATTTTCTTCTTTGATGTGAGCTTTCTTCCTACAATCTTTCTTCCTACAATCTTTAAAGCACATTGAAAAGATTTCACTATTACTTGTAAGCTTATGAACAAAAATAAGCATATCTTGGCTAGACATCTGTGCTATTGGCAAGCAAGGTGACTTACCTTTAAGCAACCTAGAAGGCTTCTCCTGGGTATTCCAAGATTCTGTTGTTTTGACAGTTGGGCAGTTGTGAGAAGTTCTCAAGAGATAACTTAGAAGGAGTTTGCCTTTTTTACTGATCTCATATGTTTGGTAAATATTTCAGTTATTTTCTCTCACATACACTATTCTTTTAAAAGTCATAGGCAATGACACTGTTATGTTGCTTAGCAGTATGTATATATTAATATTAGGTACTAATGTTTACATTTGGTGAGTTGATAAGACTAGCTATAATCTCTTCTGTACATTGTTATGAATCAACCTTACAAATTTACAAAAGAAGCTGTGTGCAAGCCAGCATTATAATGAAACTCTAGAAGGTAAAGTATAATGCACCCAACACCACCTTTGCCGATCCTGGAGCTTTTAACTGCATTGTCTTCTTAGAAAAATAATTTTAAACACTATATTCTGATGAAGGTCTTGAGAAAGGTAGATCCTATCGATTTCCATGTCATAAAGTGATTTGTGCCCTCAAATCAATATCAACTCTCAGCAACTACATAGATCTTCAGATAATCTGTCCCCAGGTTGACTCTTCAGGTTTGTTAATGGTTCATCCTTCAGTAATTGAGACCATCTACCTTGTTGTTGGCCATCTCTTTTTTACCATCCATCTTTCCAAGCAATGAAGACTTTTCAAGAGATCCAAGTCTATGTATAATATCAGTGATATTGTTAAATAGTTTAGATTGGTGATAAGATTACAGCTAAGAGTTTTGGCTTCTTGCAACTACTAATTAGAATACTCTGCCTCTCATGGTATGATAGATGAAAATCTAGCAATGTTTGGGGTCTATAAATTTTCTTCATTTATATATTTTCAGGGCAGATTGCTGTGCAATAAGGCCAAAATGAAAAAAAAGTAGGATGTTGTTTTTTTCTGATACCTTCATGATATTGTGCTGGAACTCTCTATTTAGATATGAAGAAAGTAATGGGTATGGATATACTCTATGCTTAAGCATAAATAAACTGCCTTATAGGTATTTTTATTCATGCATGTTTTGTTATCTACACATTTTGCTGTGCAATACATATACTTGGATTTTTTCTTAGCTATTGCTATTGGACAAAAAAGTCCTGAAGTGTAAGACTAGAAAGTATAACTTTCTCCCATCTAATATCCTCCAGGACTACACTCTGATTTTCCTCGGTCAGTGTGCCAGATTGGCTGCAGACAATGAGAGATGTAGTCCAATATATCTGACAGGCACATGTTGAGAAAGTCTGTTCTATACCACATTATTTCTGAGAGTTCAGAGATATATTAAAAGAATATTGGTTCTTCCTCTGTTAACTCACTTTTAGGTCTTGATTCTTTGTACTATTCAAAGATATATTCAAGGCTTTCATAATATATCTCATTTTCATCTGTATATATAACTTACCATGATTTTGAAAAGAAAAGAAACTCATATATTAACATTTAGCTGTCCATTTTTATGCAAAAAATGTGATAATACATTGATTTACCGGTAGTTGTGTGAAAATATTTGTTCTAGCAAAAATTGAAAATGTTATTTGGGAATACCTCATGAATAGCTCAGAAGTAAATGTACATATGCTTTCATTTGGTTCATTATTGGCATTATTTTCTTTTATCTAATTTTAAATATGTTCTCAAGTGTGGTTAAAAAACCACTGATGAGCAAAAGTAGGAAAGAATCAGTTCAATGGTATTATAATTTAAACATTTGCTGTATGTTTTATCCTGCTATCCTGCCTTAGAATGTTTGAAGCTGGTAGCTGTGGAGGTAAATTAGAATGTCTGATCCAAAACATAATGAAATCGTTTATCAACTCATATATATAATTCCAATAACAAAGTTACCTTCTATGAATAAGTCAGTATTCCTCATTAAAAGGAATATTTTCCATTTGGGTTTTCTTAAATCTCTCTCTTTGACTTATAACAACAATTGGGACCAGAATTTCAACTGCTAAGCAAAGTAGTTATTAAGTTGTGCCTGATTTTATGACATTTTTTGCCATAGTTAAGTGAATCACTGTGGTCGTTAAATAAATCCTGTTTCCCCCTTGACTTTGCTTTTTGGAAGTCAGCTGGGAAGGTTGCAAATGACAATCATTTGGCCCTAAAACACTGCAACTGTTACATGCCACGCACTCAAATTTTGATTGTGTGACTTTGGGGATGCTGTGATAGTCATAAGTGTGAGGACCAGTCATAAGTCACTCCTTGCTCTGCTGTTGTAACTTTGAATGGTTGCTAAATGAATGGTTGTGTTGAGGACGGCCTGTATTTCTCAGCAATAACCTATCTGTTCTATCCTTTCTTGTCTGTTCGGCAAACAAACAAGACTTTGCCAAATAAAGGACAACCATAGCTACCCAAATCTAAAGTCTTTCCCTGCTTGCACCTATTCATAGTATAAACATGCCCTGGCTATGTCTGTCTGTCTGTCTATGGTTATTCCTGTCCCTAGACCATAAGAGAGGCCACTTGGACATCCTTCAAAGAAGCATTATCTATTTCAACATCATTCAGGAGCAGTTTCAGGATGTATGAAATTGCTAAGCTTTTGCACTCATCCTGTAGTGAAGTCAAATGACTGGACAATGACTGAGAAGAGAAGCAATTGATAGGTTAGAAATCAACAATAGCTAGGTTCCTGTCAGTAGTTTGCTGCAGATTCAAGGATGGTAGAAATAGCACTCAATAATGAGAAAAAGCCTCAAGGAGTATTAACTATAACAACTTTTCTCAGTCAAATTTATAGACCTCAACATCAGTAAGTACTTCCCATCCCTTGCACATTCCAAGTTGGCTATCTGCAATAAGATACCAACCTTAAGTCTGAACTAATTTACTGTATTGACATTAGACTGAGATAAATCCTTACGACTCAATATCTAAGAATTTGCTGTTGGGTCATATTGAATGCTAGTTTGGTGTAACGGTTAAGGCACTAGTGACTAGGCTATAGAAACTGAGAGACTAAAAGGCACCAAGTCAGCTGGGTGATTTTGGGCGAGTCACTTTCTCTTGGCTCTAGGAAGTAGACAAGGGCATTCCCCAAAAAACTGCAGTCACCAGGAGTCAAAATTGACTTGAAGGCACGTCTTCCCAAATGGCCATATTGAGTATCGCTGTACATCTGAGCGCTCAGTACTGCAAATTGCCCAGATGTTAAGCTTGTTTTTGCAGTCCTTCAAGAGAAGCCAAGTCAAAAAACATACTACACAAGAAAGATTGCAACTCTATTTTATTGATATTAGCTGTAGTAACAGAATCTTGAAACCCTGTGTTTTCTCTAACCTTCTCCTTCTTAACTCAAGACAGTTAAGGCAGAACTAGTATGAGTTTGTTTCTAATTGTCCTACCTACACTAAAATAATGTTTTTTAAATGGATCCAAGCAGTTTCTCTAAGATCATCCCCTGTGTTCCCTGCATTTAATATCAGTAACCTCCTACAATCTGGCACTCTCTCTGGGGAGTGTGGATCAAAGCTGTTAGCAAGTTAACAATCTGGGTCTCCTGCTTGAGGAGGGGAGGGGATTGGACTAGAAGACCTTCAAGGTTCCTTCCAGCTCTATTCTGATTGATTGCTCATTAAACTATAATTCTTAAGATACACTGTGTGAAGTTAAACTTCAGATTTGTTTAAAAAGTGACTATTCCCTTGAGTTGAGTTTGACTTGTTCTCTTGACAAAAGTATAAAGTTATTTTGACAGATTTTTTCCTACTGTTTGCTCTACCCTACAACCTAGGAATTTCTAAGTGTTACCTGCTGAGGCCACTGTCTAGAACCTAACAAAACTAACAATGAGATATGCCATAGATTGCCTTTATTCTCCTTAAGCACTGGATGCCACCAGCTTTGGCAATTAGCAAGAGTTTAATAGGCTGAGCTTCTATAAAATATATCTTCGTGCTGAGCACAGTTGCCTAGTAATTCAGTTGCCTCTCAGATTTCTGCCCTTAAAAAACAAAATGCTGTAACAATGCAGCATCAAACCAACAATACAGCACTGCATCTCTCAAGTGGTTTCCAAATACTCTCTAAAGAAAAATAGTAGTGATTTGCTGCTCACAATTAATGTGAGGAAAACAACAATAAAGCACTTTGGGAACAACTGCTAATTTTTTCAGGCTAAATTTTATGAAGTTTCCACAAGTTTGTCCATATTCTGGAATTTTTAAGAGCACTTTGCTCCAGTTGTTTACACAATAACTCATGTTAATTGGCCAGATCGTTTCTCATGAAAATCCTTTATTGTAACAGCTTGTTTCAGTAAACGTGCATATTGCAAATACATATTAATTTAATATCCCCAAGTGCTGTAATACCTGTTAAGATAAAGGGGCGTCAAAAGCAACGCTATGTAATGTCAAAGCAAAGGCAAAACTTAGGGTGGGGATAACGAAACTGAGCAAGCATCCCCTGTAGTTAAGAGGGGCGATAATTCCATTACCCTCCCACTATTCAATGAATAGTAGCTGGGGGCAGGAGCCATTATTCTTATTCAAGCTCAAGCGGGCAGAACCCAATGTTTTGATAACGCTCTATCTAAATCCCTTAGAAATGGAGAATGGCGCCAACAATGGGTTGAGGTGCAGCAAGAGAACCGCCCAAGCGGCTTCAGGGTACATATGATACAGGCAGCCGCGAACAAATGAGCCCCTCGGGCGCGCAGACGGCGAGCCAATCCAGCGCTTGCCCGAAGCCCAGCAATAAAAAGAGGGGGGAAGAGTGTAGGCAGAGGAAGCGAGGAAGGACTACAAGGTCCAGAGGCCCAGTGGGCGGTAGGTGTGCGCGTGCGTAATGTAGAAAGCCGGTGTGTATGTAACCTCTCCAGTGAATTAGGTCGTTTCTTCAAGTCAGAACCGATTTGGGGCGCGAGGTGGTCTGGGGGGCGGGGAGACATCCTCCTTCCCTCCGCCTCGCACCTTTGGGACATGCAACCAATTGCTGACCTTCCCTGCTGGGATTAGCAAAGGGGGGGCGGGCAGGGGTGCAGTTTGATTCTCCCTTCCCTTTCTCGGGGCTGCAGGATTTTTCCTTGCAAGAAGTCGTCGGATTCAGGAGAAGGACAAAGGCTGTCGCTTTTGCGGGCGATCGGCAAAAGGTAACGCTAAACATGGGGTTTGTGGGCAGCTTGTCCGAAGTTTCAGTCCGCGGAGTTCTGAAAAGTTTCGTGCCACTTGTACTTGTAAACGAGAAGGAGGGAGATTGAAATCAGCCCGGGAAAATGCTGTCTTGATTCTCGGCAGTCTCAAATCAGATGGAGGAAAAGCGAGTTGGATCTGAAACTCGCCGTTTGTAGTCGGGTATCGGAGGATCTCGGGTTTTGTTGCAAAAACAAAAACAAAAAACGGGCCGCCAGGAAGTCGGTGCCGTCTCCCCACCACAGGCCGAAGGAAAGGTGGGCGTGTGTCGAAGATCGATAATGACTTAAATTCCAATCAATACCTCTTCTTTGCTCTCGTTTTAAGCAAGAACAGAGCGACAGGTAACGTGCTGAGAAGATCACCTGATGTTGGCCAAGACTGCTTGAACCCTTTTGCACAGATTCAAATCTGAACTTAAATGGACTGAATTATTTTCATGCTGGGGGAGCGGAATTATACAGCTAAATTTGCACCCATCAACTGTATCTCGTTAAGCTGCACCTACCTATCCCTAATTTTACACTGCAATATGTTTTTAGGCTCCTTTTTACAAAGGAATAGGTGGGATTGTTGAAAAACAGTGGATGAAGTTTAAATGTGTCCATATTTCATCTGTTAATTTACTTTGATTTCTGCCTACCTTGCAGGGGCAGCCTGTTTCACGAGACGCTTTTCCTTGGATGAGAAGTCTAAGGATGGAACAGCCATGGTGGAAAGGAGACCTTGCAGCTGACGTTCATCAGACACTAAGACTGAAGGTTAGATTAGATGGTGGCTGCCTTTTTTTTTCTCTATCCTTCACTGTTGCTGTTGCTACAATTCAAAACAGGTACAACCGGCTGTTTAGTTGTCCTTCCAAAGCAACTTCCAAATAAGAAAGACTCAAGCAACTGGAAGGTCTTTTTTTTAAAGAATGACTGAAATTAAACTAAGTTTTCGGATTTGAAGTAACTGAGAGCCGAACATGCATGGCAACTACTTTATTTAGGAAATACCTGTTTGGAACAAATAAGTAATAAATTGTTCTTAAACAGATGTACTTTATGTAGGAAGGAAGATGACCGTGACAGAGAGATGCAAGAGGCGAGGAGGCTGGGGCAGCAGGGAAGCAGAAGGGTGATTGATTATAATAGAAAAAACCTTGCAAGTCCATTTATATGTCTGTTGTGTTACCTTCTCGGTCCCCACATCACACTGGTATCAGGCCTTGCATATCTCTATCAAGGACACCTTCCTTGATAGTGCAGTGCAGTTCTACACATTTCTCAGCTGCAATCCAGCTGGTTGGATCTGCTATGGATGTAGCTGAACCACAAATTTGGTGACAGAAGGTGTAAAGCAAGTTATGCAATGGAAAAAAATAAACCTGATAAAATGGAGACTGCCCTCCTCCTCCATCCCCCTTTTAAATATGGCCAAGGTCAAACCCGGTTCCTCTCTTTGCCTAATCCCATCATAGCTAAATTGACCCTCCCTGCCTCCTATTTGCCTAATAATAGAACTAACTCCAAGGACAGTGCAGAGACCTGGGCAACTTCCCCAAATGGGCCAACCAACCAGATCCCCAGGGTTTCCTGTCTTGTATCCCTCAATTACCATTAAAATCTTGGAAATTTTGTCTATTGTTCAAGGGTTCATCTTTCTTCTAAAGCAGGCACCCAATGATCATTGCAGTAGATGTGGCTCTTCAGAGCTGTGCTTCTTCCTTTGACAAAACTCCACAGCAGTTATATAATTGCCATTACCATGACATCCATGCACCTTGAAGTTGCTAGTATAATTATTTCAAATAGTGTGATAAGCATGCATCTGGGGTTTTATTTATCTAACAAGGCCACCCATCTTATGTTCCTCAACTAGGGGATATATGGATGAAGGCTCTTTAAGTACATTTATGTTTTCTTCTGAGTAAATATGGAAAGAATCACTTTCCATGGGAAAATGATAGATTTGGTACTCTCTTAAGAACCATAATTGGAATCAGCAACTTGGTTGCTAAGCAGAAAATTGTGTGACTATGGCTAGTCATTAAAGGAGACATCAAGTGACCATGACTTGTGATTTTACTTCTGCATTCTCCATTAAATTCTGGTTTTTCTGGAGCTAATTGTGAAGCAGGCAAATGGTGATCCTGTGGCCAACTACTGTAAATGCACACCAGTTGCAAAGTGCCTGAATGGCAATCACTGTGATAGTTTTAAATGTGAGGATTGGTCACAAATCTGGAGGGTTTTTTTACACCATTGTAATTTAGAACAGTTGCTAAACAAGGAAGTTGGTAAGCAAGGATTACCTTACTAAAAATAAGGCTGCCATATCTGGTCTGCAAATGTTTGGATGACCCCTAAATGCCATTATATATTTTTTTATTTCTTCCTTTCTAAAAGAAAAATGTATCTAAACACATGAACAGATGATTATTTAATAATTTGGACAGTTTTATCTTGCAATATACTCTCTGAGAGGGAAATACTTTTAAAAAGCTATATATATAGATGTGGTATAGGTACAGGGATACATTCTTTACACTGATTCAGGAGCCAATTTTGAGACCCCAGGGGTATAAGTGAACGCTGGTACATCTACAACAAAACCAATTAGGCTACAACATAGCATCGTTGTTTGAGGCCAAATCTTGTTGATCCTTGGCTTGGTTATTTCTGAGTTGATCTGTCAAAGAAAGGTGGTCCTTACTCAAGCTACTGTAGTCTTAGAGGTGAGCAATCTTCTCTTAACACAGTTGGATTTACTTCTCAGACCTGAATTGGAATCCACTGAATGAAAGATGACTTTTTTTTTTGTCCATTACATATCTCCTACAATTGTAAAGATTCCTGAGAAGAGTCCCTGATACTGCATAGCAAATATGCCTTTTAGCTCTGGATAATTCTCTGGTGGTTTTTAACCATTTTCTGTACTATTATGGCTTTGGTATGGAGATTGTATTTCAAGAATATTCAGATTTATGTCTGTTAAATAGCCTACTAGTTGGGATAACCTTTTATTGCCAATATTTCATGAGGAAAGGACCTTTTGGCATTTTTTTAATCTAGCTGTGTTTTTCAGCACACCGCATGAAAAATCAGAAACTGGTTTAAGTTTCTCAATTAAGATGAGTGAACTGCATGACAGGTGTGTTTTCAAAAGCACACATAGCCATAGGTTGCACATTTTTCAGCTTCTTTTGATTTGGATATCCCATTGTTCGTTGTGTTGCCAGTACTGCATATGCTAGCTTTTTCAAAGAAAAAAATGCACAAAAAATAAGCATGAATTTGATCTGCTTTGAACATATGAAAGAACATACCGTATCTCTTTCCTAATTTGCATCATTCAGTAACATAATGTGACTTGCAATAAGAAACAGTCAATGCTTAGAATCTCCTAAGAGGTTTTATTTCTCTAAATATTTACTTTGGTATATGCTAATGTTGTCTTCTGTCTCTTTGAGCAGGCTATTTAATTTTCTTTTAAATTATTTCTCCCTGACCCCTAGAGGATACCAGATTATTTTCAAAGGACCATTTCATTCTTGAAATGTCTTTTTTCCTTTTTGGCTATAAACCACAATAAATTAACAGCTAATGATGAGGATCTTGCAATAGGAGAGTTTTCCTAATTCTTTCCATGTGTATACAGAAAAATATCATGAATTAGTGAACTCTGGTAGATCTAGGCCTGAAATTTTACTTATTTACAATATATCCACCTCTGAAGATACTAAAGATTTCCACTACACCAATAGTGCTGCTAGGACCCATTTGCATTTTTTTTATGTCCCACACCCTTTTGGATATACTTCAAGAAACTGTGGTTGTGAATGTGCTCATAGTGTCCGGAGCATTCCAGTTTCCATAATTTCCTAGGACAAACTCTAGAATGGTCCCAGTGCTTTGTTTCCCCCAGAAAGGCTGAAACCAAATTGTAATTTCTCATGAGATAGAAGAATATTGTTCATAGAAAGTAACATCAACAGTATTTTTATTCTTCTTATTTTAATTTAAACTGAGACCAAATTTATTTATTTTTTTACTGGCTCCAGCATTTGAAGTCTGGTATATCACATCAAAGCAAGTAGAAATCTTAGTATAAAACTGATTGTGTACCTCTGCTCTGTGGAGTTGGAAATCTGACACCTCTGGAGAGTGCTAGGTAGGGAAAAAAAAATCCTCTCCTTCCTCCACCCCCTCCACCCCCCCTCTGCCCAGCCCAAATGTTCTACTTGGCTTTTCAGTGCCTGATTGATGCAAGATAAAACTATGTTTTCACAAAGCCTGAAAGACAGTTGTTAACACTGATAACAGTTTTGAAGGATTAGTGTTGTGTTTGCTCCTCCCAGTTATGTCTAGTGAGTTGGGAGATCTGATCTAATTGGAAAAATTAACATTACCTAGGCAGAAGAGCCTGTTGGCTAGAAATTTCTATAGGCTGGTTATAGATGTTACCTGTTTGCATAGACTCAAACATACTGCAGCTCAGATGATTTCAGAGCTGTTTTTTTTCCTTCTGTTTTTATATCTAATGAAACATTTTTCTTTCAGTGTTTAACTGTACACATGGTGTTTTATTGTTGGATATTAACCATACACCTTCCAGTTAATATAAAATATTTTCAGCAATCAAGAACAGTTTTTGATTTATATAATACCTACTCTCTCTAATATAGGATTAAAAATTAGGTACCCAGATCTGGCAAGTGTTGAAGTGAAAGATCAGGTCTACACATGAAGGTTCAATTAAGCTGATTTATTGCTAGAAGCATATGCACAGGAATTTTCTTAACTAAAGATGAGCATCTGGTTAGAGCATCTGGTTAGAGTCAACAGGACTCAAGGAGAGTTGGACCTAGTTTGCTTGTGGCTACGTCGGGATTTTAGGCTGATCCCTCTTTTCACACTGCCCCCGGGTTCTGCTGTGCCTCCTACAGCAAGACCCCAGCATTTTAGCTTTCCAGAAGGCCTTAAGGGTAGATACGCTGGCATTAATATAGGCTGAGGCTGGAGCTTTTATGAATATTAGCATATGGGGAAGTATTGTTTTGCTACTCAGAGAATTATTTGGGAGGGTGTTGGTTTTTACTGTTTTTATATATATTCTTATTACTATTGTGACCATATAAGCCTCTTAAGTCAATACATCTTTATTTGGATTGTCAAGTGACAGCATCCAAAAGTAGTCATTAATAGTTGTTCTTCACCTTAGAAGAAAATATCCAAAGATGTGCCCATGGCTCTGGGCTGGTGTCTATGTCATATAGCATTTTTATCAATGGTTTGGATGGGGAATTGATGGGACATTTATAAAATTTGCAGTGGCACAAAATTGCAAGGTGCGGCTGATATTTTAGTTGAATGAGAGGAAGTTCCAGAAACTCCAGACAAGCTTGAACTATGTGCTAAAATGAAACCGATGGAATTTAACAGGGAGAAATGTTCTATACCGGGTAGGAAAAAGACACACGTATAGGATGAGATCTGACTTGGCAGTAAAACCTGTGAAAAGTAATTAAACATGAACCAATAGTGTGCTGCAAATTAAAATGGTGTTGTGGACTACATTAACCAGTCTAAAAAGCATATTGTGGAAAGTAATTTTTCCAGCTTTATAGTGAGTAGTGTGTCCTGTTCTACACACTGCAGTTTAAAAACAACAGGGGCAAAATGGAAAAAAAGGTGAAAGGTTACCCTATGAGTAATGTTTGAGAAGAAATAACAGATCCAAAAGCTGTCAGGCTAGACATTAGGAGAGACTTTGAACTCTACAAGCTCTTAGTGGGAACAGGCTGCCAAATAAAGTTGTGAGGTCTCCTTCTCTTGCAGTCTTCAGACAGGCTTACATGGTCATCTGTCACAGGTGCTCCAGTGGATCCTGTACTGAACTGTGGAGATGATTAGATTATCACTGAGGTTGTTTCCAACTTTATGATTCTGTGATTCTTTGTGGTGTGTGCTAAACCAGTCAGTAATTAAATTGTACTAGTATTCTTGTGTTACTGCTACTTTAAAAAAAAAATTGAAGTGTCTTCTCTGTGTCTGGTAGTACTGTATATCTATATGACTGGCATTTCAAAAGATCAAAGCAATGAACTTCTTTGTCGTTCTTAAGTTCTGCTCCCTTGATGATGGATAAAAGTGGCTTTTGAAGTATAGAATAGGCATTATAGAATATCTGCTTGCCTGCCTGCTAAATATGATGTAGTTTTCTGTGGATTTGTATCCAGTTTTATTTTCCAGCCAAGTCAGAAACTGCAGAATACTCTATCTTTGAAAGGAATGTGTTGATTCGGTTTTGCTTCTTGAACAAAGACTTGTAGGAACATCTAATGCTGTTTGTAAATGCATCTAGTACAGCCCAGTAGATAATTCAGCATATTTACCTGGGGAAATCAGGTCTTCTTTACCATGGTATAAATATTTACTTGTGATCCTTTTCTTTAAGAGGTTTTATCAAGTCTTTACAAAGAAGGCAATTTCACCATTTTAGCCCATTTTTAAAAACATGAACAAAGTGAGTAGAACATATCTGGATCTGGATTTTAAATTTCAGGACTTAGTATCAATAACATTTTATGCAAAACTGAACTAATATATAGAATTTCTCAAAGGCATTAAATTGTTTTGTTCCATTTTGATGGCAGTGCCACTGAAGAGCTATCAGAGAGTCCTCTGCTTCTGTTATGTCGTCCATGCCTCCCAAAAACTTAGAGTGAAAATTGGGAAAAGGCACTGAAGCTTCATCCAGTTGTCTTCTCTGATCAGAATGCTAATGGCATGGCTTTGGGCTGCACTGTTCCTTGGCAAAATTAGCTGCTTGAGTGCCACTAATTCTTCCAGCATAAACAGTGGCCATCACAGCATGCACTGGTTCTAGAAATTGAGTTATTTGTGATCTGGATGAATATCTAATCCTTTCCCTCTCCTGTTAATTGGAAAGGTTGGGGAAAATTTTCATCAAGCTTGTCTTCCGAGGGAGATTAAACCACATACCTTCACAGACACCTTCCAGGCTCTTGCTCCCGCTTGAAAAGTGTAGACAAGTCAATTACATTTACTTAATTCATTCTTTTGCTCTCAGGCATTGAATTATTGAAGCAAATGCATCTAAATTTAAAAGTAGAAGTTGCATTGCCAAGAGTACTGTTAACGCAAAGCTGCTTTCTATTCTGCCTTTGCTTCTGCTTGAATTCCACAAACGTGATGTGGAATTCATTTAAAACAAGCAACATCCTAGGTAGTGCTTTTTGTTCTTATATTTAGTTGGTTAGATAAATACTTCTAACCAACTGAATATAAGAATAAAAAGCACTACTTAGGATGTTGCTTGTTTTACGTGAATTCCACATCACCTTTGCCTTCATCTCCCTCTTCAAATACACAGAAGAGTATTCCTTTGTGAAGATTCTATAGTAGCAAGGTGAGGACGATCTCCTTAGTTGGTAGCAGTCTTTCTCAGCTTTTTTTTTTAAATGTTGGAGGATCCCATGAAGTAATTTTCAGGTCTTAAGGGAACACCTGCCTAAAAATTTAAAAACCTCACAATACAAGTAATTTCTACCACTTTTATGACCTTTATAACAACGGGAAAGTAGCAGGCCAGCCACCAAGGGGTATTATTGGAAAATTTCCACCTTTATGAGCTATAGTTTGAAAAACAATGTTTGTTTTGTCTATCATGATCTCTCGTAGAACCTCAGCTGAAAAAAAAACTAGTCCAGAGTCTGGTTTTCATAGGTCAGGATTATCAAATGCCACTGTTAACATACGATTTTGTAAATAATGCTTCTTCATCAGAAATGTGATTAAATATTTAGCGTAATATACAACATAACAGCTGTTTTTTTTTTAAGATCTCTCTCCATACACAGGTTTCTTATTTCTTAGAATACGGACAATTTGTTATAAATTTAATTGTTTTTCAATTCCTAATTATCCGGACAGGATGGTGGATGGGACCATTTTGTATTCCTGTTGTTATCAACTTGCCAGAGCAGTTGTTGCAATGTTGATCTGGTTGTTCTCTTTACTGAAATGGATATTCCCCTTTTCTCCCCCCCCCCCTTGTTTGTGTTGCCGTAGGAGCTGAAATTGCCAGTCTACAAGGCTCATTCTCCGCGAATCGAAAGACGACGCTATTTTGCTCACCTCCTTACTGTCCTCAGCAGCCATTGCCAACTTTGTCCCACAGCTCGGCACCTTGCTGTCTACTTGCTGGATATATTTATGGATCGCTATGATGTTACCGTGAAGCAGTTATATGTTGTCTCAATTGCATGTCTTCTCCTTGCGAGTAAGTCACCTTAACTAATGGTATAGAAATCATGCCATAAGATTTGAGTGGGGAAGGGTCTTTCTCAAGTAACTGCACGGAGAAAGCCACTATAAATCGTGAAGTATAATGCATCAAGAGATGGTTGCTTTTGAGACAGTATTTCAGTAACCTTTGGGCTTGAATTTTTTAGTGATGTCTTCAGCTTCTTGTGGCACAGAAATAATTGTTCAAATTACAGGTAGTTCTTGACTTACCATTATCCATTTAGTGACTGTTCAGAGTTACAACAGCACTGAAAAAGGAGTCTTAAGACCAGTTTTCATACTATAACCATTGCAGCATTCCCATGATCCAAGTATGGGTGTTTGGCAACTGGCATGTATTATGATGGTTGTAGTTTCCTGGAGTCATGTGACCGATCACCTTTTGCAATCTTCTAACATGTAAAGTCAATGGGGAACCAGATTCATTTAATAACCATGGAGCGATTCACTTAACAACTGTGGCACAAAAGGTAAAATGGGGCAAAAGTCAGCTGTCTTGCTTAGCGATAGAAATTTTGGGCTCAATTGTGGTCATAAGTCAAGGACTACCTATACAGTCCAGAACAATCAGAATTACGCTAAAGAATGTTGTGTCTTCAGTGTGGTGACCTTTAGTAATGACATGAAAACCTGTTTTTACCCAGTACATTGCTATGATATTGGAAGACCAAAAGCAGAAGCTAAACTAGCCTTGTATTTGTGGTGGAAAATCTCCCAGATTCTTTAACCATTGACCATCCTGTCTGGTGCTGCTGGGAATTGTATTCAGCCACCACCTGCTTCTCCATGGCCTGTCTAACTCTAACTCTGTAATGCATCCTTATAAGTCTTTAGAGGTAGTGCAGACATTTTAACAGATTGTCTAAGCAAACATATTTCAAGGTTGTAACAATATTTTTTCAGGTTGTTAATTCCTTGTTGGAAAGCTGTCATGGTCCTAAACAAATGAAATGCACACAAAACCATTTTGAGCAGGCTTTTTAAGGAGAGTGTAGCCTTTGGTTATTGGTGCAGTTAGATTCCAAAAGACCAATCCGAAAGGGCGGAGATAAGCAACAGCTAATAAAACAAGCGAAAGGATCAGTGTGTCTTCTAGTATTCATTGTCTGCCCTTTGTACTCTGCTCCCACAGAGCATTTTTTACATGTTGATTTTGACCCCACGGACTAGAAAAATTCTGATTTGCAAATGCATGAAACTTAAGGAAGAAGAAGGAAAACACTTTTATAATGTTCATGAATATACAGCAGGATCAGAGGTTTCTGACATTCATACTTGTACAGTATCAGTAATCCTCTGCTGAGACTCTGATTCATTTCTTGAGAAACCAGAATTCTGGCTTGTCAGGAATGTACAAGCTTTGGTGTACTCTGGACTTTCAGACAAAACTCTTCAGCTTTCGCCTGCTGTTCTGAATATGGAAATGGGATATTATCAGCTCATTAGCTAATTCTGAAACCTGGATGAAGTGCTTTTGGGGGACTCTACAACAAAAAGGAACAACTGGAAGATTAGAAGCCATGACCAGTTATGCCAGATCTGGGCTGCAAGTATCTGAGCATCTATTAGATAACAGCAAAGGGGTCCAAAATGCTAAATCTTTGCTCCCATCTAGTGATTGTTTGCAGAGCAGTTCTAATGCAGGTAGTCCTCAACTTACAACAGTTCACTTAGTGACCGTTTGAAGTTACAACGGCACTGAAAAAAGTGACTTGTGACCATTTTCCACATTTATGACCACTGTAGCATCCCCATGGCCACGTGATTTATGTTCAAATGCTTGACAACTGATTCACATTTATGATGGTTGTAGTGTCCTGGAGTCCTATGATCCCCTTTTGCAACCTTCTGACAAACAAAGTCAACGGAGAAACCAGATTCACTTAACAACTGCAGTCATTCACTTAACAAAGGTGGCAAGAAAAGTCATAAAATGTGGCAAAGCTCAGCAAATTTCTCACCTAGCAACATACGTTTTGGGCTAAATTGTGATCGTAAGTTGAGGACTACCTGTATTCCTAAATTATCTGGGTCATACCTGATAAATTGAATATAAGTGTTTCTCAGCCTCAGGAACTTTTAAGAGGTATAGACTTCAGTTCCCAAAATTCTTAAGCCATCAGGCTGGAAAATTCTAGGAGTTGAAGTCGTAACCCTAAAATTACTCAGGTTGAGAAATAATATTCAATATCAGTATAATAAAAAAACAGAAGTATTGCTTAATGCATTTGCAGCCAATACATCAGATTTAAATAATTTGCATATACCGTAGTTATTGTTTATATATAAGGTTATGTACTGCACAGTATTAAATTATCCTCGCTTTTGAAAACCTTGATGAAACAGATTACAGTCTTTTGTCTTAGACTTAGACTAATTGGTATGTGGGCAATCCTACAGATAAGGAGTGATTCTAAAGCAATATTCTAAAAAAATCCTGCATTTTTGTGCTAGCCATCAGTTTCAGTTTTGAATTATAAATTGGTCAAAATTAGTTTATCTTGCTTTTTATTGTAATTAATTAGGTAGGATGCTTCATTACCTTTAACAAATTTCTTTTTGGGTAGTATCTTTATCTACTCAGCATATCTTTACAAAAAAAATGTGGATTTCTTTTTTCATATACAAAATGCTAACAAGGTGGGAAGTAAGCCAACAAACTTTTAATTCGGGATAACTGCAGCAGCACATGGTTTTGACTACATGGTGAACAAGAAAAATTAAGGCGTAATTGGAGTTTAGCAAGTAATAGTTTTATGCACATACCTCCTTACTTTTAAACAGGATTACTCTTGAGGAGTGAAAAATTTTTACCGTCCCCTCTTTTTCCCCCCCCATAGCTCTTTTGAGGATGGATGCAGATGCTTTACTGTTACATTTTCTCTCTCTCCACCCCATATTTTTATGTTTGGTCACTTTGATTTTAGAGAATGCAATGTTTGGGCAATATGAGGCAAACCTTAGAGTATATTTATTTTTAAATTCAGCATTTCAAAGAAAGAAAGGCTAAATTTATGCTGTAACTATTAGTGTTGCAATATTTTAGAATAAATATTTCCAAATTCCTACACAGCTAAATAAGAATGCTACATCATTAAGCCTTTATATTGGTTGTGTTTAGCATAAAAAATACTGCAAAAAAAAACACCTATGTTGGTTCCTTCTCTTTCTTCCCTTTCATGCTTCAGAGTTACCCATGATGCTTGAATTTGAAACTGGGATTTGTCTAAAGAGAAAAGGTAGAATGTGGTCTCAGATCCATCGTATAATTCCACAAATTCAGACATGATGGAACTGTGGTTTGTTTTCATAGTAGAAAAAAAAAGTTCTCGGCCTCTTGTATCCATGAGGACTAAAGAATCTATAGATGGCTTAAACATATAGTATGATGGTATAAGATGGATGTGGGTCTTGAATCAATCTCCTTGTGTTCATCTTTCCTTAGGCAAATTTGAAGAGAAGGAGGATAAGGTGCCGAAACTAGAACTGCTGAACAACTTTGCTTACATGTGCAGCCTTAATCTAATGCTTACGAAAAAAGACCTACTGAAGATGGAACTGTTGCTTCTGGAGAGCTTCAATTGGAATCTGTGTCTGCCAACCCCAGCACACTACATTGACTATTACCTCTTTGCTTCTGTCAGTGAGGGTGACCTCCACAAAGGCTGGCCCATCACATCTGTCACCAAATTCAGAGCCATCATGGAGAAATACTCTCACTCGTTCCTGGAAGCTTCACTGCAAGGTAATAATTGGATCTTGGTTAGGAGCATTTGACGTGTAGGAAGCCTCAGCGTAGCCTCCTAGTCGTCATGAGGACCAAAAGAATGCGTAATGTTACCAGCAGGGATTAAGGCAGGAATCCCCCAAGCTGTTCAACCCATCAACCTCTTCATGAAGTTTCAGACAATTCATTGATCCCAAACAGTTATTATATGAAAATAATCCAGTACATACTGCTGAATACTACTATGAAAGATAATAACGACAACCATTTGGATAGTCTGATTGAGTTTTCAGAATCAATATTGACTTTAGAAAACCCTGATGAGACTGAACATTTAAAGCACAATTTTAAATAGAGTGTGAAAATGGGAAGGAAAAGCCACTAGGAGGCAGTGTTATGCCTCCAACCATTTTAGAAAAACTCATGAATCCATGATTCAGCTCTGTGATCACAACTTTGGCGAATTTTGGTTTTGGATTGTTTTCAACTTAGAGGTAATGCAAGATTGAGGACAGTTAAAAGCACATTTTCTCAGTTCTTCCTATGCTGTTAAAGGACGCCAAATAGTGATTTTTCAGTTATAAAATATCGGCAGGGTGATCAGCTGCATGTTTCCTTGACAATGAATTTTGTTGGTGGTATTCAAAGGACCCAACTCACTAAGTCAGCTATTCATTCTCCTGTGCAGCTACCCACATCACATGTTTGTCAGTGTTGTGTGAAATGAGGGGGCAGAATTGCTAGGAATTGTGCAGCATATAAATTTAATGTTATTAGTAATTCCAACATTTTTCAATATTGCAAAGGAAACTGAGAAGCTGTCAACTCTTTTCCCCACCCTCCATAAAAGCAAAATTTAACATTTCTAGCAGTCTGAACATGGCACCACTACATTGGAACTCAGGGAGAAGCTCAGGCAGATCTTCTCATTTTTAACTTTCCTCCATTCAGCCGAGAGGGTGGTGGTGGTGGGGTGGGCAAAATATCACACATTTCTGGAGCCGCTCTAGCTTTGCAGGGCATTCCAGAAGCCTCACTGTTTGGACAGCATTGGAATTTGCTTTAATTTTTAAGTAAGTGTGCCCATGTTTGCAGTGTTAGAGGTCTAAAGGAAGCAGTAAATTAAATGCCTATTTAAGAGCATTTTTCATACCATCTAGCACACCAAGAGATTTCAGTAGCTTTCCATGATGTTCCTTGCAATGAGCCATGACACCTCAGTATTAATCAGTTTTGTCCCAAAGAGAATTCATTTTTAAACAGCAGTCTTATATGTTTGTTTCCTCTCTTCCCACTGCCCCCCCCTCCCCCAGATCATGTTTTTCTCTCTTTTCGGCCTTCTCTGGTTGCTGCTGCTTGTCTGGGTGCCTCCCGCGTCTACCTTGAGATGTCTCCCCCGTGGACCACACAGCTTCAGCTGCTGACATGTTATTCCTGGGAACATCTTGTTCCTTGCATTGAACTCATGCTTGAGTAAGTTTCAAAGTGAAGTAGACCATTCTCCTGAGATGCCAATACAGTGTTATGGAGCAAACAATTGCCATGTTTGGATCTAAAGTAGGCAGGAGTGGGTTCCTCGTCTATTGGCTGCTCCTACAAAGAAATTGTGGCTTTTTCTGGTCTCAAGCGGTAGTTGCACGAGCCCAGGAAAATATGTGCAAGTTAGTTAAAAGGATTTGCTATTGGTAATGAATCTTCTTCAGTGACTTATGCTTTCATTCGGAAATAAAATGTTGGTCTATAGATAGGGGCCCTGTGGTTGCCCTGATCCAAGATTTTACCAAGTGACACTTCCTCTTGAACGATGTAGTTCCTGCTCCCATTGTCCTAAGCCTTTGCAGTGTGTTAATATAATAGATGATACTATGTGTTCATATAATAGATTCCTGCATAGATATTTGCCACATCAGCAAATTGATGGGCAACTTTTAAAATAAATTCTTAACACACCATCAACTGTAGTTCATTAGTTTCTCTTTCCTGAACTTGAAACAAAAGAATGTAAATGGTATTCAGCTATAAAATTACTGAAAACACAAAATATTCAGGAATTTTAATTTTCCAAGTGCACCATATGGGTTATTAAGAGAAGTTTATTTATTCAGCAACCAAGTGTCATATTTTTTAAAAAAATATTGCATTTAAAATTATAACAGAAAAAAAACCCAAAAGGGACAAAGCACAAGATAAACACATTATTAAAAATATGTAACATGCTTAAAATATGTAAATAAATAAAATATAAACTATAAGTTGTAACAACAGTTACAATTTTATATAATCGAATATTTATATTATGTCTAATATGTTTATATTATATGACAATCATGCTTTTTTTTAATCTATTGTACTTTGCTAAATGAGGCCTATATTTCATTATATTTATCCATACAAAGTCTATGTCTATCAGCAATGCCCTAATAGGTAGCAAGTCTAATTAGGTCTTGAATCCATTGAGTAAATGAAGCCATACATTTATCTTTCCAATGATGTAATGTCAATCTTTTAGTTGTAATATAGCACAGAGAGTCCATTCATGTTGTCCATTTGTCAGATTCTGTGTACTAGATATGTAATTCAAGAGAATACTATTCTCTGAAAATATTAGCTGTTTGTTGTACAGTCAGATTTATAAGTACTCCACTATTTTCTCACAAAACATAGTACAGTAAGTATAGAGCAATGGAAAAACGTGTTTTTATCTCCAACATAACGCTCTCCTAGACAGTTTTCAATACAAATGAAACAGCATATTTTAATTAGTTTCACATTTCTTTTCAAAACGTGGTTTGATTGTGTTTTTTATTTATTTTCTCCTAGCAAAGTTCACAGTAAGGACCCCAGAGAAGACACACAGGAAAAGGATTCCCTAACCCTGTTGCAACAGCAGCAGCAGCAAATTATGGAAAGCCTAAACCTCCAGATGCCAACTCAGGTTCTCTTCCAACAGCCACAGTACCATCCCCTGCCCCAGCCCTCAGCTGTCCTGTCACAGTTCTGTTCTCCGATACAGGATCTGTGCTCCGCTTATCGGGACTCCCTGCAAGCCCCTCGATCCAGAGGCCTCAGTTCAGGAAATAGTACGCTGAGTACTTACTCTACCCTGCAGGAGAATTTCCAACCTGTTTTGCAGACCATGTCTCTCCAAGGGCCAATCACGATGCAGGTAGCCATTTCGACAGAATCCAGGCATTGCCTCTCATTGGTCTACGGCAGCAGCTACTTCAGCAGGCATCACTCATACACAGCAGGCTGTTTCGATGGCTGAGCGCCTATGGAAAAAGGGAGCCAGAGAGAGGCAGGATGTTTTGCCAGGAAAACATAGGGATGGAGCACACAAACTAGATTGCCCATGTCACTATCAGCAGGATCTCTACGAAGAAATGGCTGGACAAAAAGCAGATCCAACTCACAAATGAATTTTGATTTCTCAGTACGTGATTTCTCAGTACGTGTGCTTTGTAAGGAGGCAAGACTTTAAAAGAAAAATATAAAAAAAATATACCTCACCGTTCCTAGATTTGCCAGGCTTCATTTTGAGGGAGGAAGACCTGGAAAAGCTTCTTCCATAAGACAAACTTTTGCTGTAAGGTAACTTCCCTGTGGCACATGTGTATAGTTGCTTCCCTGATGAGGTTTACAGGTGGATGATTGTAGTTTTTAGCCCTGGAACCTTCTATTGGTGATAAAAAGGCC
>JANHJO010007198.1:560206-570700 GCA_032468235.1 Pseudoxyrhopus heterurus | reverse complement strand
CCTCAGAATTCACCCACCTTTCTAGAATACTGATCCTTACCTCTTTCCGTTTCTCAATTGGTAAATTGGAAGGACCCAAGGTCTGAATGGAGCCAATTATTTTCTTAAGTTGTGGATCACTAAAGTTCTGCCAGATGTCACCATAATTCTCCTTAGCTTTTCCCCCCCAAATTTCTGTGAAGTTTTGCTCCTGCAAAGAAGCCATTACCTGTAATAGGAGAGGAAGACAAAGACATTCGGTACATATGTTAAACTTTATTTGTTTTTTTCCATAGTACATGCTTGGAGAAGTTGCTGAATTACTTTTAGAACTGTGAAAGAGTAAGATGCATGCTGCTGATAAGAAAGAATGCTTTAAATACACTTTAGTGTTTTAAACATCTAGGCGAAGGGTTTGTGAAAATTTGGCAGCAAATACTATAGAGCATTTAGCTCTTTAGAGCCATAGGGATGACAAGGCAAAAAAGCGAACCACAACTCGGAATGGGCTTAATTAAAAGACATTAAGGGACTGATTATTTTGGAACTTATTAAATTTTTATTTACAAATGATTCATTTTTATTTCTAACTTTTCTATTAATACGTGGCAAGACCACATTACCTTATTTTAATTAGCAACCAGAATACTGAATGCTGGTGTTAGGTTAATCTATCAATTAAAACCAATGGCTTGTATGTGTAGTTAGCATAAAATTGGATATATTCCCTTGAAACAGTTTAAATCCCCCATCGATGTGAACTATCTGTAATACCTGAGCCAAACCACAGAGCAAAGTAAGGCATGTCCTGGATTAAAGCCATAAATTCAAAGAACATGAGATGAGCCTCAAATTCAGGCCAAAGTGTTCCCTAATGTACCATTCTGGGTCAGACCACTGAAAAAGAAGGATAACTGGGTTTTCTGATTTGGAGTCCAGAAGAATCTCCAGCTGGAAATTTTGAGTGATCACAACTTATATAACTGGCTCACCCATTATATAATGTCCACATGATTAAATAATGATATTCAAACATGGCAAAGGCAGTTGGACCAGAGCAAATAATCCAAGGTAACTTATTAAAGTGAGCCAAGCTACATTTTTGTAGTGGAAAAAGCCCCTCAATGCTAACAGCCAATCTGATAGAACAGAGAGAATCTTTTACAACCAAGAATGAATCAGTCATGAAGTCTCTTCTCTGCAACTATTAAGCAAATTAATGTTTCTCAACATTCAGTCTGTGGATATATTGTCACTTAAAGTATGTGAAACACAAGATCTTTTTGCTATAGGTGAGGATACTATTTTCTCCTTAAAAAGAAAAAGTCTTTTAATAGCTCCTCCTCTCATTAAAACAACTTCCCAAAATCTTAACTATATCTAAGGAAATCAAACAAAAAAAGAGGGGGAAAATACTACTTCCTTAGTTGGAGACATCTATTGCTGTAGCCATTTTAATATATATATATATATATTTAAGTCTTATCTCACATAGACATTTTATGAGATATAATTTATTCAAATAGCATCTGCATGTACCATCTCAATGCAGCAAGCTATTCTTAAAAATATGACTTTGGATGATTCCAGCAATTTCCAATATATAATTAGATTAAAGACATTTTACATAGATAGCCTCACATAAGTAATCGGTCTTCTTGCAGCATATAATTTAATCCTAAAGTAATAGACAGTTTTCTTCTTTTTTAATACTTCCAACCTGTTCTAGCTAGATTTGAGTATGTTGGGACACAATTCCCTTAAGAAATACTACATGGATTGCTTTTCTCATTCATTTTATTCATGGGTCCCAGCCAGTGTGGAAAGTGGAAAGGGATTCTGAAAACAGTGGCCTAAACCATCTAGATAGCATCAGATTATTTATTCCTGTTCTGGTCCATCCACAGAAGAAGAATTACAAGAATTACAAGAATTAAGGTGGCACAGCAATTGCAGCTCTAGAGAAAGCTCCAAGCAAGCAACTTTTTCTAGTGAAGTCTAAAATTACTCTAATATTCTTGCCTTTCTAGTGTGAATCCTTAGTATGCATTAGGGCAGGGGTGTCAAACTTGCAGTGTCATAAATGTTAAATCAAGCAGGGATCTGCAGTCTCAAAAGCCATGACTTTTCTTTTTCTTTTTCTTCCTCCTGATATATCTTGTACCTTTAAAGCAGGAAAATTCTGAAACCGTCTTTTGGAAACCAATCCACCAATTTTCCAATTCTTTCTGGAACATCAGTTGCATGAACTGTGATTTAGGGGCGGGGGAAAAAAAAAAGAATTGCTTTATGCAAGAACTGTTTTCTTGCAATTAAGAGGTGCATTGACCCGGTTGACAAATAGGTGGAAGGGAAAGCATCTTTATCAAGAATCTAATTATTATTTATTTTTATTAACATACAGGTTGAAAGCCTTTCTGGCAATTCCCTTCGGTCTTCTACTTCGCATTACAAAAGAAGAGTTTAAGAGAATTGAAGAATTTTTTTTTTCACACCGGCTTGTAAGAGCCACCGAAGATTTGGTGGAGATCTCTTGGGTTTGAGAGATTTACTCTTCGTTGAGCCTTCCCTGGTGAAAGATGATCCTACCGAGGTTGGAGAAACGTGATCATGAGTCCGTTGGCTGGAATTTACTGCTTAAAAGAAAGGCTGTCACCATTTACACATGCTTTGAACTGATCCAACGGCTCAATTTTTCAGTGGTTTATGGAGTTCTTTCGTGCAGATTTAGCTGCCTGGAGACAGTTCTTAAATCTTTGCTTTTTCCCCCTTTTAAAAACAATTCAGCCCGACACAAAAAAAATAGACTGTTGTCAACCATAGTTCTTACTTGTAAGAACTTACTTGTAAGGGAACATAATGCTCTTGAAAGAGCAATGTACAGATTTTCACCCCAAAGCCTCAACCGTCTCCCTTGCACTAGTTTGGTCAGTTGGTAACTTGCAACTGACCCAATTCTTTCATCCGTCCGTCCGTCCATCCATCCATCCACCCACATCAACCCGTACTTTGTTCCGTCCATCGCATATTGTTCATTGTATCACTAGAAGGCAGGACAAGGCATGTACCAGACCAACATCCATCTAGATCCCATTTGCTGATGGAAGCAGGGCTTTTTTGTTAGTGGAGTCAGCGCAATTGAATGGAGCTGAGCATTTGCTAGCCGGATGCCCCTCCTGACACCTATGCGGGGTTCACAGCAGATATATACTCATTGTGCCCAGAGAGAGTAATATCTGCCGCTATCTAGGATCGAACTCCTGATTGTGAGGTGAGAGTCCACCTCTAGGCCACCGTGCCGCTCCAGCTGATGGAAGCAATGGCCAAGGTAAAACAGATCCAGGTTTATGATGTGATGTTCACCTGAAGGTACATCTCTAACAAAATGAAATTCAATGTAGAGAAAAGTAAAGTCTTACATTTAGGCAAGAAAAACCAAAAGTACACATATAGACTGGGTGAAACCAGGCTTAATAGCAGTAACTTTGAGAGCGATCTTGGAGTCTTAGTGGACAACCAATTTAATATGAGCTAACAGTGTGCAGCGGCAGCCAAAAAAGCCAATGCAATCCTAAGTTGCATTAACAGAGGGATACAATCAAGATCTAGTAAGGTACTAATACCTCTATAAAGCCTTAGTGAGACCACACCTAGAGTACTGCATCCAGTTTTGGTCACCACACTATAAAAAAGATGTTGGGACTCTAGAAAAATTGCAGAGAAGAGCAACTATGATGATTAGGGGACTGGAGGCTAGAACATACAGTATGATCAACGGTTGCAGGAACTGGGTATGGCTAGCCTAGTGAAAAGAAGGACCAGGGGAGACATGATAGTAGTGTTCCAATATTTGAGGGGCTGCCACAGAGAGGAGGGGGTCAAGCTATTTTCCAAAGCACCTGAAGGCCAGACAAGCAATAATTGATGGAAACTGATCAAGAGATTCAACCTAGAAATAAGGAGAAAATTTCTGACACTGAGAACTATCAACCAATGGAACAGCTTACTTTCAGATATTGTGGGAGCTTCAACACTGGAAGCTTTCAAGAAAAGACTGGACTGCCATCTGTCAGAAATGGTGTAGGGTCTCCTGCTTGGGTAGGGGGTTGGACTAGATGACCTATAAGGTCCCTTCCAACTCTGTTAATCTAAATGTTTGCTGGAAAAAATGCTACCAGACTGATTTTTTTGCCATCCTTTCTGGAAATATGTTTTTGAGACTGAATCAAAATCAGCTCATAATTCATTTGAAATTCAAACAAAAAAGGTCTGTTTGAAGAAGTTCATCTTGTAGTCTTCAGCAAATCATTATTCACACATTGTATTAAGTGGTGCATTGAACTGATTATTGTAATTTTACAATCATTTAAGATACTTTTAAAATGATTTTTAAGATTTTATTGTAACTATGAAATTACTGTCTCTTGAAACAAGACGAAGAATATACTGCAGTAGAATTAATGGAGAAATATATTTTTATGAGTTATGCAAGGACTGAGCAGCTGTTATGCTTGGTTAGCATAACCTGATCTGATAAAGTGGGTTGGTGTTTACTTCTTTGAAACAGGCCCAGTAACGTTTATAGCATTTTCTTCAAGTATGTGTGTATTGTACTTTTCAGCAGGGTTTATGCCACAGAGCCACGTTTTACTTCAGCATATGAGAAGCCAGACTAAGATAATATGTAGTTTACTGTACTACATAAGCCATGAACACTGTTGACTACAGCATGTTCGTTAACCATAGGAAAACGATGTAGTAGAAATAGTTCCTAAAATAACCTGGAAACCATGTTCTTAATACTGAATATATTCTGAAAGGGAAGAAGCCACCGCTAATGCTAATCCCATCAGACTGTAATAACTCTATCTCATTTCTTCAAAAATTAAAGCAGAGAGAAAGATCTCTCATCATGTGCAGCTACAGCAAAACATTTTAGTCGCATCCCACGGGCTTACTCAAAGGCGAACTCTTCCATTCAATTAAATTGAGCATTCCCAAATCCAGGCGCAGCGTTTTCCATCCACATCCCGGGTCCCACCTTCTCCTTTTCCAAGACGGCCCATGGGCCACGCTATGCTTTTCTCTCCCCGCCCTCAATCCCCTTCTCTGGGCTTCTAGGGCTGGCTTGGTTAACGCTAGCAGGGCAATTTCCATGTGTTTCGTCCGAGAAACCGCAGCATAGGTTGGGGTTCCCTCCCACCCTGGAAGTTCGAGCTTCCTATAAACGCCGTGCTTTTTTCTTTTTTTTTTGGACTGGCCGTCCCAAGCCCGGGATCAAGCGAGCGCAGAGAATGGGGGTGGGGACCAATCCCTGCGTTATCTCCCACCTCCTTCACACGACCATCCTATGGGGCAGCCCTGGAGAGGAGGGGGGGGGAAGTGCAAAAGATCACGGCTTTCTAGCTTGCTTTAAAACCTACATCTCGCTCGACGTCTTGCAAAGCCAATGAGACGCTTCCGCGAGAGGGGCGGGCTTTTCTCCCCCCCCCCCCCAAATAGAAGAAGAGCTGCTTATTAACCTGCCCCCTTTTGATCTTTGTCGACTCAGATACCGGGATCTCCGCCCTCTTTTTTCCTCTTCCTGCCCTCAACGTCAACGTTTCCTCTCCGGACCAATGGGAAGTTATATCTGCGCTTGATGGATCTGTGCCGTGCCCAATAGGAGCTGGGGAATCGGCAAGATCCCTGCCTCCCCCGATAGGCGGCGTCCCCCTCCTAGCCAGGCGGGGGAAGAAGGCCACGGTTATCGATCCTGCTGCTGGTAGAGGGAGGAGGAAGCGACACCAGAGAAAATGGCGGCCGTGGCTGCGACTGCGGCGGTGCCGGGTGATGGGGGAGCTGGCGAGGTCGAGCCCATGCCAGGCAGCGAAGCCGGCGCAGACGCGCTCCCCGCCGGCACACAGGCTGCCGTGGAGTCGGCGGTGCTCGACGCTGCCAGGGAGGATCCCGAGCCAGCTCCGGGCGGAGAGGCTCAACAGCCGCCGCCGCCCAAGAGCCCAGCGGGGACCCGAGACCTGCCGCAGGCCCAGCCCAACCCGGGCCCCGTGGGAGAGCCTCTTCAGCCTCGCTCGCTGACGGCCACGCTCTCCGGCCATGCTGAAAAGGAAGCGGCAGATGAGCAGCCCCCGCAGCCGGGCTTGTCGCTGGTACCTCCGCTGCTGCTTGCAGCTGGGGGCCCCGCGGGGCCGGAGCCCGGGGAGGAGCCGCCCCGGCCGGAGGAGGAGGAGCCGGATGCTGCCGCCGCAAGTACCACGGCAAGCGTTGCAAAGCAACCGGAGCTTTCCGGGGCTGCGGAGCCGGGGACTGTTGGTGCAGCGGGGGCGGCGGCGGAGGAGGAGGAGGAGGAGGAGGCGCTGTTGCTGCCGGGCTCAGAGGTGCTTGTCACCCTGGATCACATCATCGAGGATGCGCTGGTGGTGTCGTTCCGGTTCGGGGAGAAGCTCTTCTCCGGAGTCCTCATGGATCTCTCCAAAAGGTGAACGAGCCTGACCGGCCGCGCCCTGACCGCTCTAAGCCTCCCTTTCCCACCGGACCTCCGGGGCTGTGGAAAGGAGACGCATCGGCCGCTGCCCGGAGTGGCTTTGGACCTCCCTCTATAACCTTCAGCTGCTACTGCCGCCTTCCCTCCCCCAATAATCTCCACCGAGTCGAGGCCTCGATCGCCTCCTGGGTGGCTGCACAGAAAGGTGGGGCGAACCATGAGGTGCAGGGCTTTATGGCTCCGCCAAGGGGGCGCGAGTGGCCTTTTAGTGAGCCTCGTGGCCTAAACTCGGAGCCTCTCCCTTCCCTTTCCCACCTCAGTGACTACTACTAGCCTTTCCTTGCCTTTTCATACTACGTTTTGTGTTAAGGTTCATTCACTCCCAGCTTTGGTTTTTCCTTTTAAGCGAAGAAGTTGTCTGTAAAAGAAGCGCTGGAGGGTTGCTATCCATCCCATATGGAGTTGGCTGTACAATTTTCCCCCACCTCTTTTGAGAGGATACTGGCAATGTTGTGGCTGTGGCCCCCCCAAAAAAGTCTACCTTATTGCTGTAGATATTTTAGCATTTCTTCATTTGGTCCTTCCTTCCTTCCTTCCTGCCTTCCTGTCTTCCTGCCTGCCTGCCTGCCTGCCTGCCTTCCTTCCTTCCTTCCTTCCTAACTTTATAGAAGTGCAGAAATGATCAGTTGCTACTATGGGGAAAAAATGATAGAATGTTTTCTGATACAGGTATTACATATTTGAAAGCTGCTGCATATATAGCTTTCCTTCTTGCAGGCAGGATGAAAATTGCACTTATTTGTATATTGCTTTGCAATTTTTCTGGTTTTGAGGAACTTGCACCATAGCATGCTGCGACACACCCTTTAATTGAGTTCATCAGGTAAAAGGTATATTTGTAAACAATCCCAGTATCGACATTATAGCTTACTTTGAAAAAGATTTCTAATTTTTACATGCACACTCAACTGTATAAAGAAAATACATGGCACTGAAGGAAGCAATTTTTTTGTCTTTTCAACAGTATACTTAAGGAAATGCATTCCTGTGTAGTAAAGCTGAGCCTGTTCCCTTATTTACAAAGAAACAACAAAAGATTGTACCTTTAAATTTTGTCTAAAATGACTCTGAGGTCATATAGCAGGATTTCTGAGAACTTGGGCCCATGCATCTTTCAGCTCTGAAGAGGAAGTTGAATACTGTCAATTTATATCATAAAGTCCTACATTTTTAAATTCATTCTTGTAGGTTAAGTATTTCCAGGAACATTGTATACATCATTGCTTTGATGCTTAAAAATACATGTAAAAGGAGCCTTGTGAGATACAAAAGGGCTGGGAAGCCTGGAACTTTAAAAAACTGAAGGAGGAACTTTGGCAATTGAAAAAGAAAGCTATTGGGGCCAGTAGCCTTTTAAAATTGTAATACTGCAAATTAACATAATGGTTAAGAGGATAACAAGCAAGATGGATGGTTTCAATTGCACCGGCAATAGGTGTACCCTTGGGAGTCCTTAATAGCCAGATTGGGGACACATCCTGGAGAAGGTCTGTTTATGTGGTTGCTAAGAGTCAACACTGACTTGATGACATGTAATCACACTAGGGTGCATTGCTTACATATTTAATATATCTAACTACCAAATTTCTGGTACATAGTAAAATTGCCTGATGGGCTTATAGAATTTTTGGTATGATAGTGTATGACCATTCTTACTGCCTTACTTATAAACAAATATAGGTAATGTTGTTTCTAACTCCTTCAGAGTACATAGTAAGCAGATTATAAAATGTAATTGTATTATAATTATGCAACACGGAGCTATAGGAAGGCTGGTTCTTGTAATATTTGAGAGAGTGGTATAATGAGTTTCCAGTATGCACATCTTCATAGTCCATAAGGTATTTAAAGATAAATATAGAATTGATCATGTATTGCCATAGATATCGCCATATGTTTTCCGTGACAAATATACCACCTATGCTGGCTTTCAAATTCTCATGTCTGTCAGCCCATTGGTGCTAGTGGAAGGGATAGTGTGGCATTATACATAGAACCTAATGTCCTTGTGTTTTTTCCTTGATATATAGCCTTAATAGATCTGGTAAAGTGTCTTACCTTACATTTTCTTTTGCAGATATGATATTCGAACTATGCAGAACTGAAATAGGGTTGGAAAACAGAGTAACATCAGTGCTCTTGGTTTAGCTGAATAAAGTGAAATTCAACCCAAGACCAAAAATTAAAACAGCAAATTGTTTCACACATCAAGCATGTATACTGCAGACCCTTAAACAGTGTTGTATTAGTAGCTTGTCTACTCTCTAATGTTTCTAGAGCTATCATTAACATTCTTCTTTAACAAAGAATGGGAAACTTTGCCTCTTCTCTTGCATAGTTGATAAGCCATTTGATACAGGCATAGGTAGGAGGTGTTATTGTTTCATTTATTTAAGTACTTCACAGTAAAGCTTTTTCAGCTGTTATATAGTGGATGGATGGATGGATATACACACATACACACATACTGGAGAAGTGGATAGTAGATGGATGGATATACACACATACTGGAGATAGAGGATAGGGAAAGAAAAGAACAGGCATGTAGCTTTTAATCTGGTTGGCAAATTAGAAGCATCTTGTAGCTTCAAAGTAAAACATAAAACATCAAATAGCAAAACGCAGTCTAGAAAAATTGCTACTCATTTTTGCTTTCTTATTTTGTGCCCTTATTTGAAAATGAAGTAGTGAATGCAGTATTCTTAGAAATAAACATTGTGCTGGATGTTAGTATTTTGCTGTGTAATGCACAACTACTTAACATGAAAGAATCTTTTAAAATAGTGGTACAGAGAAATTGCTGATGCTAAGATAAGCGTTTGTGGGCTGTGCTTTTAGTTGCTAGGTGCCAGTTAATTCTGGAAATAGTTAAGATAGAATACAGCTTTGCAGTTCTATACAGTTATAATAAAACATAACCAAGGTTTAACATTTTCATGAAGTGCATATGTTTTCTTACAAATCAATAACATAGTTGATGCAATTGTAACAGACACTGTTATAGGGCATCATTTTACAAAGCTAAGATACGGACTTGCTTATCATGGTAGGTAAAGATTCTTTGGAATTTGAAGACTCTGCGCCTAACACCATGAGGTTTATAAAATGATCTTCTCTTGTTGAAATTGGTAGTAAAAATGACTCCACACCACTTTACATTTCAATAGTGATATCATTTAGAATGAGTAGGTTTTAATTACCTTTCCTTTTTTGTCCATTGAGCTGGTTAGAATAATTAAAAAAAACAGTCTGTTATTGTTGTAAGTAAACTTCCCTGTGTGGAAGTCATAGCAAAGGATTTGAGTTCAAAATGTGTTACCGTGTAATGAAAAGCAATTATTTGAATTATTTGAATTATTGGAGCTGCAGTATGCTTGGCCGAGGAATGGGCAGAACCACGTGACATGTATCTGTGAGGCTAGGATTTTTAGATTTAATATTTCCTGAGTTCTGAGTAAGAAGTTTTAAGTTTTTCTTCTAAAAATTAAGTTCTGTCATTTTTAAGCTTACTCTGCAATTTTCATGCATTACTTGCCTCAAACTGATAAGAAATTTATATTCCCAATTTTTGACAATTGTACAGTTAGTCCTTGACCTTCGGCCAAAATTGAGACTCGAATTTCAGTCACTAAGTGTGGTTATTAAAGAAGGCATCATATAACTGGATTTGGTTTTACAGCCATTTTTACCCCTTAAGCGATTTACTATAGTTGTTAATAATATCATACAGTTGTTTAGTGAATCCGGCTTTCCCCATTGACTTTGTTTGTTGAAAGCCAACTGGGAAGGCCACAGATTTAACAGATTAACAGAGTTGGAAAGGACCTTGTAGGTCATCTAGTCCAACCCCCGCCCAAGTAAGGCACCCTACACCATTTCTGACAAATGGCAATTCAATCTCTTCTTGAAAGCCTCCAGTGATGAAGCTCCCACAACTTCCGAAGGCAAGCTGTTCCATTGGTTGATTGTTC
>JANHJO010007198.1:515842-560106 GCA_032468235.1 Pseudoxyrhopus heterurus | reverse complement strand
TCCACAAGTCTTAAAGTTGCCACGGTTGGAGACCCCTGTGCTAGAGTATGTATTCTACCTATCAGTAGCACCTTCCCTTTTTAATATGTTAATACCCTCAGTTTATCTGTCTCTCCACAATTTTGCACATGCTCCAAAGTATACTTTACGTCAGGTCTCCATTCCTCCCCATTTTTGCAGTGACTTGCTGCCGATTTTTCCATCATCAATACTTTCCTTCTTCCCATCAGTGTCCCCAGGCTGTTTGATTTCCATTTGAAAATCACTGTCTTGTTAATGCTAAGTTTTCCAAAAAGTTTATGTCATTACAAAGATCCCATGGAAATTCTTTATGTCCCATCTCCAGCCATTTTGGAAACTCCTGTGTAGGTAATATTATTAACTACATAATAATAAGCGAGAAACAAATGATCTTTTTAAAATCATGTTGAGTGATACAAAATTGTTAAGCCATACTCTTAATTTAAACTGGACAAATTATTTTTATGCCAGTTACATAATCCTCTAGTGTAGGTATAAAATACTGCTACTATCAATAGCACTTTAGTTATTAAACAAAGTTATTTCAAGCTTGTGAAGTACAATTGAGAAAACCAGTTATGGTTACCATTTATGATTACGTTTTTGTGTTCTTTACTTGAACTGACTATATTGTTTGAAAATAGGTGAGAGGCTGATGGAGTTCAACTAGATTTTCATTTTTAATCTCAGTTATCTATGTTATTATCAGATAGAATGGAAAGAAATATTTGAGTTCTCATTAGATTTTGTATATACAAGCCAAAAAGAATCTCATGTGCACTAAGCCTTGTATATGGGTCGCATAACCATCTAGTAAATTGATATTTTGTGTTTGGAAGAGTAATTTCTTTGAATGAGAACTTGCCTATCTATATGTTGTTCAGTGCCCCCCCCCCAAACACACAATTGCAGTCTTCTGCCATTTGATTTCCTGTCCAATTTATATGGAGTTTGGACAAGCGGAAAGATACTTCAGAACTGACAATTTAGAAACCATTGCCTTAGATCATAAAGTAAAAAAAAAATGTGAACATCAAATTTAAACTGATGAATATAAATTTATGATCATATTTTAAAGCCATTCAAGCCAGTTGAACAGTTCTCATTTGGTAATAAGGATGCAGCTGAGCCATGGAATATCCTTTAAATTTGAGTATATTATGGTATTCAAAATGTTCCTCATATAAACTTCTAAAACATAGCAAATGGAGATTGGCAGTTAACTGTGTGTTTCTCTCTTGTTAAGGTTTGGACCTCATGGAATTCCTGTGACTATATTTCCCAAACGGGAGTACAAGGATAAACCTGAAGCCATGCAGCTCCCAAGTAAATCATTCCAAGATGAGATGCAAGTGAAATGTGAAGCTAACGGTGTTGTCCCAGACTCTTCTCCCATCCAGCCATCAGAAGATAGCCTGGTTAAAAGCCTATGGACTTCCAAACCGCCTCCCCTTTTCCATGTGGGGGCGCCATATCCTCCTCCTTTGTTTATCAGGGACACATATAACCAATCAATACCTCAACCTCCACCTCGAAAAATTAAGCGGCCCAAGCGAAAATTGTACAGGGAGGAACCCACTTCTATTATGAATGCTATCAAATTACGACCCAGACATGTCTTATGTGACAAATGTAAGAACAGTATTGTTGCGGAAAAGAAAGAAATTAAGAAGGGCAGCAGTGCAAGTGACTCCTCGAGGTGTGAGGATACTAGGAAACGAAGAAATGAGAGCGTAACTACTGTGAATAAAAAAATTAAAACTGATCATAAAGTTGATGGGAAAAGTCAGAATGAAAGCCAGAAAAAGAATTCTGTGGTCAAAGTTGCAAATATTGTCCACAGCAGAAGTAGAGTAGTCAAAGTTCCCACTCAAGCAAATACATCGAAAACCCAATTAAATACTAAAAAAGTTCTTCAGAGCAAAAACATGGATCATGCAAAAGCTAGGGAAGTTTTGAAAATAGCCAAAGAAAAGGCACAAAAGAAACAGAGTGCAACTTCAACTTCCAAAAATGCACATTCAAAGGTCCACTTCACACGGCGTCTTCAGAACACCAGCTCAGGTTCCCTGCCTCCCCGATTGCGTCTGAAGCCACAAAGGTACCGAAATGAAGAAAATGACTCCTCTCTCAAGACAGGGCTGGAGAAATTGCAGGGTGGCAAGATGGCAGCTAAGCCCCAGTCTCGCTGCTCGTCTACCCGCTCAGCAGGTGAGGCCCCTTCAGAAAATCAGAGCCCCTCAGAAGGTCCTGAAGAGGCCAACAGTGAGGTTCAGGACACCAATGAAGTGCATGTACCTGTTGATCAGGATGAACAGCAGACCATGGGCAAGAGAGGCAGCAAAAGCAATATTACAGTTTACATGACCCTTAATCAAAAGAAATCTGACTCTTCCAGTGCATCAGTCTGTAGTAGTGATAGCACAGATGACTTGAAGTCCTCCAATTCTGAGTGTAGCACTACTGAAAGCTTTGATTTTCCTCCAGGCAGCATGCATGCACCTTCCTCCTCCTCCACCTCCTCCTCCTCCTCCTCCTCTTTAAAGGAAGAGAAAAAGCTCAGTAATTCTTTGAAAATGAAAGTCTTTTCAAAAAATGTCTCTAAATGTGTCACACCAGATGGCAGGACCATATGTGTAGGAGACATTGTTTGGGCCAAGATATATGGCTTCCCATGGTGGCCAGCCCGTATTCTTACTATAACTGTGAGTCGAAAAGATAATGGCCTATTAGTCCGACAGGAAGCTCGTATTTCATGGTTTGGGTCCCCAACAACATCTTTTCTTGCTCTTTCACAGCTCTCCCCTTTTTTAGAAAACTTTCAGTCGCGATTTAATAAGAAGAGAAAAGGTCTTTACCGCAAGGCCATTACAGAAGCAGCCAAGGCTGCTAAGCAGCTAACTCCTGAAGTTCGGGCCCTGCTGACACAGTTTGAAACATGAACAAAGTAAGGTAGGCAAGAAATGGAGAGGCACCATGAAATGTCTAACCTAGTTAACTATTTTGAAGGACTTGGGCCAATTAGATAAAAAAAAATGCACTCAATTGGCTGCTTTTTATACTGAAATTTCCATTTGTAGCAATGTCTTGACTGAAAGTTAACCTTTAAAAAATTGTACATGCAATCAGATTAACCTAAAATGAGAGCTCAGTATTTTTCAAGAGAACTCTTTACGTTTCTTTGTAAAAGTTAAGAAGTTCCTTTGCTCACCCCATGCACAGGAGCCATAACCTCAGCTGAAGAGCAGTTTATTTGCAGGGAATTTTTACTAGTTTTTATCCACTATATATACCATTTCAATGTGGAAAGAGGGAAGGGGAGGGAGGGAAATCAACCTAAGTGATGGGATTTGCAGGCGTAACTGGACAGCCCACCTTAAATGCAGAATCCTAAGTTCTATCTCACTTATAAGCTTTATTTCTGTGATTTTATCCAGTGGAAGTGAGCCCAAAGAGTTCACCTATGGTCCTATGCCTAAAAATGCTTTTGTTCCTGCTGGCCTCTTTAATTCCTTTAGAAACCAGTCTAATTGGAATTCTGATAGACTTGATCATTACTAAATAAGTTTATGGTCACTTTTTTTTCAAATGCTCAAAATTATGCTATGCACCCATGGATAAACATACTCTTCAGGTTTTGGCAAGTTTAAGAGAAAGCTGGTTGCTCACATTAGACTGGACAGTCCTTCCATGTAAGGGATCAAGGACTGTTAATGCTGCATTAAATGTGAATTACATAAATTTCCTGTTGGGGAAGGGAGGGTGCTCCTACCTAGGACATTTGTTCTAAGGGTTAGCTTGAGAATTTTGTGTTGTGTAAATAATTAGTCAGATTTTTTTTTCCCTGACTACTTGTTCTTAAATCCTTAGGATACGTCCTAGTAAATTACACTTTGTGAATTGTCAGATGTGTAATTGTTGCATTTGGATGTGTCAAACTGCATTTTTTAAAGTATTTCCATTTAAGGTATCTGTTTGCAGGTCAGAAAATATGGAAAATGTAATTGTGTAATGCTCTGAAATGTACAAAAATGTAAATAAAATTGACTAAATCTAATTATTTGTGTGTGTTTCTCAAAAAGCCCTGAAGGAAACTCAGGAAGTAGGCTGGTCTGTTTATGCAATGCTTAGGAGACATTCTGAAGGAAATCATTTTTTCTTGCTCATCATTAACTAAACTGGCTTCAGTCGCTGCTTATTAAAATAATGGTGTTCAAATTAACAAAATTTCTATTTTTTTATAAATTCAATTGTTTTTCCCTAAATGTTTATCAGTAATTCTGTAAGAAGTGCCTTCCTATATTTCTAATCTATGTTACTGAATGTTTTCTTGCTGTTAAATACTCTGCTTGTCTCATGCTCTGCACTGGGCAGTGAAATGGAGTTAATTCAGTTAGATAGCATGTGCAACAGATTCTACTACTTTGCATTAACTGTTCTTAGAGGGCTTAACTTTATTGCCCTAAAATTTATACCTGAGTTCTATGAGTAGATACTTTATAGGAAAAAAAGTGTTAAACAAAAATCAGGCCAACATATGGAATCCAAATAAATAATGACTATAGGTTCTGTTGTGACTGATGCTAAGGTATGTCTCACATTATAATACAATGTTAACTCAATTTTTCCAAAATACTTAAGCTTTAAAATGTATAGCTATTTTAGAAATATGCTTTCTGCTTTCCTGAGGTACTCCATTTGACAATGCTCACAATCAATTGTAAATTTCCAAATTTATTAAAAAAAAATGAACTTGTATTCAGTCAGCAAATGCTTTTTGAAATTAGAAAACACACAAAATGGCATGCAATCCTATTTCAGTCTTATACTGTGTATTCTCTTTCCTGCAAACAGAAAACAATGTAGTACCGTAGTTCAACGAGCAAAACATGCTATGTCTTTTTTAAAGGCAGGCTGTGCTCAGGATTTTCTAAAATAGCCTGTCACTGTTTACCATAAACTTGAAAATGTAGGTTGGCTTAGGGTTGCTGTGGACAAAGTATGTTCTAAATTTGTAATGGGTGGACTAGTTCTCTAGACATGATCAAATTGAACATTCATACTAGCTTATGGAAATACTCCTAATAGATGCTTGCTCCTTCTGCCTTGGAATCCTATTTCCGAACCAGATGTTCGAATAGATTCAGAAATTAATTTAAACTGCAAGGAATGGCCTAGAAGGGAGTGCTTTGAATGCATTCCCAAGAATTATCCTGTGGCCAGGATAAATGTTTGACTTCTTTTCATTAATACTGAAATTTAATGAAAGATAATATGATTACTCCCTAATCAAGTATTTAATCTTTCTTTTTGCCACATTAAAAAAAAATGCTAGAGATCTCTGGATCATAACTGAGGCTTACAGGAGCCACATGTAACTCTTAAGTTGTGCATCTATGCTATGGAAATGAAATTATTGTGTCAGAATTCTTAGTCTGGAAGGAAATATACCACTTTACCATTATCAAGCAGGAATTCTTATTTTCAATATTCTTTTCTCATGTGCAGTATCTTGCTACTTCAGATTGGTGCCTTTAAAAAAGTTTGTTCTAAATGTTTGAATTTCTAATGACATTATGATGTCTTTGACCGTTGCTTCAAGTCATTTTATGTCCCATGAAAGTTTTGATTTATGTGGTTAACTTTTTAAAATCATAGATGTCATGCAGCATGTAATGAATATAACTGTTCATTGCAAGGCATCTAGCTAATGGATGTGATTTATTCTGGCTGTTTTTGGAGGGAGAAGTAACTGTTGAAGCACCAAATAAAATAAGCACTTATTTGGAATTCCTTTTTTTTGAGGAGAAAGTGCCTCTCTCATGCAGGAGTTAGGGAGCATAATTTGGATTTCTATCAGCTACAGTTTTGTAGCTCCCAAATTTGGGGTTAATCTCCCGTATCCCAATGTGCTTTTCAGAGACTGAAGAAGCTACCGAGGAGACTGTAACACACATGCACTTTTTATGGGCATATTCTTTGTATACCAATTCAGATAAGGTACAAATTGACTACATCTTTTGATTAAGCTTGGTATTGGGGACTACTGCAGTTTCTTGTAGTTTGCATAGTGTATTGGACAAATTGTTTTAAGGTAATTTCTTGTGCTATTTCACCAATTTCTTTAATGGAAGAAATAGTGATGATGGTCTTGCATCTGTATGACTGAAACTATAATTCATATATACGTTAAACTCGATTTCATCTTACTGTGAGAACACAATCCTACATGAGTTGTATGCTCACATTTTAGTGAAAATTAATTGCTTACATTTGCTGCATTGGTTTGCTGAATTACAACTTCTTTAGGGCTGTCGGCAGATTAAAGAGAAACTTTTCATGCAACTTGTAATTGATTTATTTTCAGTCTGCATAGCGGTAGTAATTATAATGAAAGCTACAATAGCTCACCAAAGCAAAACCAACAAAGAATCTAGCTCTTAAACTATTGCTCATTTCATCTCATTTTTAAAGTTGATTAGTTTATTTATGTCCTGCTTTTTTGTGAAAGCCCATTCTCAGGGTATAAAGTCCCCCCCCCCAATTTCATCCCTACGATAATCGTTTAAGTAGGTGAGACTTAGAGGGTAATCCACTGAGTTCCATTGTAAATAAAACTATAAATGTGTACAACTATAAATTATGTATCTTATATTTTATATTCTCTCTGTGCGTACACATATACATATATTTGTGTGTATTTTTTCACATACACCTTTTTACATCCTGATGTATTATATATATTCAAGTGGAGATTTGAGCCCAGTTTTCTCTAGACCAAGTCTCATATCTTCCTCCTCTGCTTATCTCTTAATTGTGTCAATAGACCATGTTCAATTGCAATGCATTGAACTGTTCAAGCTAAAAATCAAGAAAAACATAGGGTATATCCTAGCTCCAAGAAATCTTAACATCTCACACATCTTGGCATTTTTCAGATTCAGTGCAATTCCTCTCATGTTGTTTACCTAATCTTCTGCCTACTGAGCAATCTTTAGAGTAAAAGTAACGTTAGTACATAGAATGTATGAACATGACTTTGGATTATAACCTTGATAATTTGTCCATAGAAATGTTTTAATCAGGATTGTGTTAGCATGTTTATTTTAACAAATTCTTACTGAATATTAATCTCAGTAAATGAGTCCCTTGGGAATCTGGTGATGAGTCAAAAGTGTACTTGGGAAAGGTCAAGCAGTCAAAATAATACACTAATTTAATGAAATGAGAAATTAGTTCCTGCTGGAAAAAGAAGTGATAAATAGTCCAGATCCTGAAAGTGAATGAAAAGGCACTTCTGTGCAAGGTAGCATAATAAAATATGAAAAATAATGGAATTACTCCAGCAACTTGTAACCTGTTTTGACACACTGTTTGATGGAGGAGTTTGTGTAAAGTGAAATAAAAAAAATTTGGGGGGAAAAAAGGAATGAGTTCATACATAAGTGTTCCACCCATGCCTTAATAGTAGTCCAGGTATGAAAAACAAACACTGGGTTGAACTAAAATTGAGTACAATAAAGTGCAAGATTTGAATTTATAATACGAAAGCACAAATATCTCAGTGAGTTAAGCAAGCCAATAATTCACTCTGCCAATATCTGTAGGAGGGATGTTCTATGTTCTTTAATGTTCAAAAAGCATTGCCATCTATCCAGCAAGAATAAAATGCATGCCTTACTGAAGTATATACAGTAGTATGACACATAATTGTATGCATTTTAAACTCCGTATATGTGTGCACATACACAAACTAAGTTCAAACCTGGTGTTAATTTTGTTATCAGGGATGGATTTAAGGTTATTAGACAAATATATAAAAGATAAGCAGCCCTTTAATCATGCTAAGATCAAAAATGTCAAACAAGCAGTGGAAAACAGGAATGTGCTTGTGCCAGATATATCTGGCTTGTAGATTTTGCATAACTATACGGTTGGCCAGTTTGAGTAGAGAACACTTGATAAACTAGGTCTTTGGTCTGATTCAACATGGCTCCTCTTGTGCTACTAAACCACAGGGCCATAAAAATGTTTTTCATTCTTAATGGTTGGAGCAACCCAAGATAAGGTCAAATCAACTGTAATCCTGTATTCTTTTCTCATGCATCTGTCACGTGGGCTTCCTTGTCGCTGGCCAAAGAATTACTAATTTTTATATAAGAAATATTTCTTTTAAGTGATGAATTGAATATCAGTGAATCAAATTAAGGGCAGATGATAGTATAAGAATACTAGAACCAGAGAGGCTGAAAAATTGGATGTTAAAAATTATAGAGGGATTAGACATCTTAAATCAGAATTCTTTGCTGTTTCTCCCATTAAATAGAACTGATGCAATGGAGAGATCTTCAACATCATTTGCCACTACTTAACTGAAATCAAGCCTGTTTGAAGATTTTTTTTTCTTTTTTGGTACTGTATGGTTTTCTAATGTTCTGAGTTGCAGCTATGACTTTCCTCATTTCTAATAGTTTCATTATTCAAAATCGTTTTGAGGATAACAGTTCCTAACAGTACTGTCTGAAATTTGGACATTCTGGTTTTTCAGAATAGAAGTATCCTTGTTAATTATTCCCTAGCTGGCCTACATTCATCATGGACAGGATCTGGAGTAGTTAACAGTGAACAAATATAATTGCTGCTGTTCTCACTTTGAGCAGCGTGAAGTGGTACTATGATAAGGAACTTCTAGAATATAATGCCTCTGTCCTTGGACATAGTACAGTGTACTATTCTAGCTGCAGTGCTAATCCCAGTTTCTCTTGAAAGCTAAACTCTTGAGAGACTTTGTCTTATATTGAGTTCCCCCCCCCCCCAACTTATCCTGTTTCCGGTGTCGTTTTAGCTTAAGACACCAGTAGCTGTGTACCTAACATAGTATATTAGGGAGTCTATTACTTGAGTCCAAGATACAGAAAAATATTAGCATTAGCTTTCTATTGGCTATGTTAGGGTTTCCTGGTTTTGCATATGAGATTAGGATTGCTCATATCAATGCAGGTATTAAATATCGCTAACCTTACAAATTCTGGCACAAATTATTTCAAAGCAAACAATAGTATGGATAAGGGTCTGGCAGATCTCATCATGCTGAGGTGGACATACTTGCTTTTAATTTTTGAATAACACCTTTTGGGACAAATCTACATTTTAGAAGAATTAGAAGACGCTGAATATTTTTCCTTTTTTCTATATGATTTTCTGTATCTTTTTTCTAAAAGTTTCATATATTAATTATAGAAAATACGTTTCAATGGTTTTGTTCATTTTGGAACCTTTTTTCACCTTTTCTACAAAATCAATATTATGGCAGTCAATAAACCGATTATCTTTTTTATTAAAACATCCCCAACATATTCTCTTAGGTTGCATAGATTCCACCCAAATATTCATTACTTCACTTTTTTATAAGGACTTTTTCTCCAATTAAGATAAATTCTTTTGAGACTTTTCATCATCATTTCATCACTTAAAAAGCATTAAACTCCAAACCTGAACATTTATTCACTGTGTTCTGTCCTTCAAGCTTTTGTCAATCCAGGAGTTATTTTCATGTCATCACCGCAAGTACCCAGATGGGGGGGAACGCCACATGCATTATGTTACATACATTATACAAATTAAACGATCTGCCTCCTTGGCATTATAGTATAAGAAACATCTCTGTAATTTGGACCTGATGCTATGGTCATGATGACTATAATCTTAGTCTATAAATTATGATTCAAACATTGATTAGAGACTTTGTTAAAGTATTTTGTAATTAGCCATATCCACCATGGCTGTCATTTGATGGATAAGCAAGTCTCCATATGGCTATTTTGAGTGTGTGCCTAACACATGATATCAAATTCAAGTGTGCTCCCTCATGCCCAGAAATGTGGCATATTCCTGGCCTAAACATACATTTACATCTCTCTCCTTATTTGTAAGATGGTAGTGGAATAAAACTTACTTTTCTATAGACGTTGATTTTTCTTCTGCAAGACTTGTCTCTCAGACTAGATATTAACCCAATTTATCTGTAAGTTATGCCATGTTCCCTACTTGTTTCAATACAAAGATAAATCTAGGATAATACCTAGTTTTATTTTTTAAAATAACCATTTTACGTTTGAATTAAGAACCCTTTTATAAATACCATCTGGATCTAGCTTTGGCAGGGGAGGGGATATGTCTGGATCTAGCTTTTAGGATAATGATTTCTATTAGAATACAATCCCTGCTCACAAATATTTACCCTAATTGCTCAAATTGCTTTCCTAAATGCAGTTTTGATATGACTATTTACAAGACTAATTCTATGTGAGCTACAATTAATATTAAGCTTTTCTGCAATTGCCTTCTCTTTTAATATTCTTTTAAAGTCCTTGATGCCAAATAGTCCAGCTGCCTCTTACTTATTTTCCTCTGAAGTATTTATTTTTTTTCTTTGATTGCCCATTTTAATGTTATAAAGCCTTCAAAATCAATATGTATGTTATCATACTTTTCTTGACTTCTAATTTAAATATGATTTTAACTTTTAACAAATCCAATTATATGAGAACTTTTATATCATTGATGGTATGCCTCAGAAATGAGACAATTGGATATTTTAAATATGTGCAGTAAATTAGGTTAACTGTATTATGAAATCCCTAGATGATCTTCAAAGTACACTCACCTCCATTTTCCTATGGAATCCACAGTCATAGAGAATTATAAAGGTTACAAAATATAAGAGAAGGGAAAAAATGCTGATGACACATTGTATTAGCTTTTATATTGAGTTTAAATATCTACAATATTGTTTCAGTGGAATAAGTTCATATCCATTTTTTAAAAAAGAAAACTTCTATAATAATATGAACATGTGGAAATAAGCTTACACTATAAATTCATATTTTTCTTTTTCAGCTCAGAGACATTAATCATCTGCTGTGTTTATGGAACTCTCTTGCACTGGCATGAAGTCTGTCAGCTAACCAGAAATTGCATACACCTGATATGCCACTTTCTTCTGCAGTCCAGAACATGGTGTAGGCTGAGATACTTAAAAAAAAAAAAGAACTGTACCCCATTTCCAGGAAATCTGTATGTGTTGTACATTTAATTTCAAATATAAAATGTTGATATTTTATAAACTATTTTTGCAATAAACAAAGGCATGAGCCAAGGAGCCTATTCAACACGTAAGGAACCACTTGAAGTACCAGAATGAAGAATCACAAAGTGTAATATTACTCTTCAAATGCAACTTGTCTGAATGGGCGCGGGTAACTGATCGAGACACCTGGAAAGTTGGCTGTAAAGTTCTGAAACATTTGCTTTTGTTCTTAGTGTGTTACATTTTACATCTTAACAAACATTAGTCTTTAGTGCAAGTGTTAGCAGAGCTGTAATCCTTTACTGGAAGCGTGTCCAAATTCAACTGTGTTATTAAGTGCTGACAGATGTGTTCTGAGACTTAAGGTTTTCCATAAAGCAGCAAGGGATGAAAATAACTCTACCTTGAGTAATTGTGGCAAAATAGTTTGGTGGCTAGAATAGAGGCGGCATCAGAAGGTACAGATTTTCTATCTGCTTCTGTTCACCCAGCAGTATCTGCCACAAACAGGTACTGTTAAGATGGAATAGTAATTGGTATCCAAAGTCATGACATTTCTTTTTATAGCACAGTGACGTATTGCACATTAAGTTAGTTATAACTAACATGTTCCACTGAGACTTCCTTTTCATTTTAAAGATTAGCTGGTTTACACAGGAAAGTTTCCTATCTCAGAAAGCCTCTAAGCTTTTCTCAATGGGACTTGAGTTTTTAACAGCAATGTAGTTTCACATTTCAATGAGAATAAGTTATGCCAAATTTTCACTGGATTACACCGAAAGCCTAAAAGAATTACTTGTTCAGTATTTCTAAACTGCTTCTCATTTTAAAAGTATGCAAACCCTTGTGTTGGCAGTAAAACACAGCAGTTAGCTTGACAAAGTGATGTCAAAAAAATGCACAATATATAGATTGATATAATTAACAGTTTTCATGTCAATACAAGGATGCCTTCTAATATATAGATTTCAACCTTTAGGATATTAAAATACATTAAGATAATTTTTTTTCTAAAATTATGTACTCCAGCAAATACAGCAAGTGTCCAATTCATATTTTCCAAGTTGCAATCATAACTTTTCCTCTTTATTTTATTTAGTAACAGATTTATATTTTAAATAGCATTTGAAACAAGGGAAATACGTTTATTACAAGTCTATATTAAAAGATTTAATAATTATCTGTGAAAACATTTTTTAAAGTATTTATAAATATTCCAGAGCACCTACTTTAAAAAAAGCCCTGCATAATAATGATTAATGGTAATTTCAATTGTGCCCACTTTCATAAGAAATTTGGTGACTTTTAAAGGTTCTGCAGTACTCTTTTCATTGATGTTAAAGCAAAAGAGAAATGGTGAAGGCTTTTTTTTTTTTTACAATTTTTCATTCAAAAAAGGTTATTTGAAACCAGTTTGGAGAAAGTTAAAAAGAAATTTTGATGAGATAATGCAGATAATTTATCTATTCTGAAGGAAAAACGTTTTTTTAAGCATCTTGATTTAAAATGATGTGTTTTCACTTGGAAAAAATGCATAAAGCTTGAACATGGCACAAAGTGATAGTTTCTACTCAGGAAAATGGTATCAATCTATACAAATAAGGGTACATATATTGATTATGGGCGGAGCCAATAGTGCCTGCATAGACAACATCCCACTGTTAGCGAGAACTAATTTTATTTTTCTTCAAACACACCAATTCTGCCTATTTTACCACCGTAATTTAATGATGTGGAGAAGCCACAGCTTACTTTATGTGTAGAAAAGAAGGGGGATATGTTTGAAAAGGAGACAAGATGACTATTTATATTGCTCATGAAGAATTGAATTGCAACCACCTTGGTTTTCATTTTGAGATTATGCTGTCAGGGAAATTTTTAGTGGTAGAAGTATTGTTTCACTTTTTTCTTTAGTTGCTTAATATTTAAGCTTTGCTCCATGTTACCTTTTATGTCCGTATATTATGTCACTATGCCTCTTTTATTTGGTAGACTTGAATGAGGAAAAATATTAAACTTTTACAGTTTTGCCTGAAGTTAAATATTCAAGAATTGTTGTGTACCATGTTTTGAAATAAAACGTTGATTTGTTCTCTCTGCACTTTTAAAAAGTTATCCCAAGCAATGTTGCTGCCTCTTCATCTGTTTATTTCTTTGACCGTAAAAGATTAATGAAAGTTGTAATATTAAGCAGAGATAGCTAACAACAATTCCAACAGAAGACAATGGCTTTCTACACAATGTAGATTACACCACTTCTAGAGTTTGTAATTTTGCACAACAGGTAAGGGGGAGGGAGTATTTCCTCCACTGCCACAAAATCTTTCTGCAGCAGGAGAATACAACATGCCTCCTCACTTTTAAATAGATGGTATTACGTACTTTCCTCATTATCCTCCACTCTACTTTGCTTATAGTTGTAATTTAATTTGTCTCAGTGGTAAGCGGTTAAGCCATTGAATGGGCTAGATATGTTGAAAACTTTGGTAAAACTGGATTGCTTCTAAGTGTTGTCCAATACCAATCTCATTGAGAGTCCAGGTTGTCTCCTATTGCTAAGCTGTAGGAAATTATTCAAGTCCCCTCCAGAATCCACCTGGATCAATAAAGCATCTGGGAAAGGCCGTATGAATGTTCCTTCACCCCACAGAGGTCATGAACAGCAGTATTATCTTGGCCAGGAAATGATCTGATCAGGGCAAAGAACTAAACATTATACTCTCCATATGCAGATAACGGAACAACTGTTCTGAGGTTTTGCCTTAATGTATCAGGCCTGACTCACAAGGGACAAGGTGATGGTTGCCTGGAGGTCATGTGCTCCCAAATCTGTCCGGACCCAACAAGACATGGCATCTGAAATTGCACAGTATCAATAGGCAAAACAACTCCAATGCCAACAAGATCAGGTCCAGAAATCATTGAAAGATCATGCTGATTAGCCAGCAGGATACTTAACTTGTTCTTACAGCTCAGTATAATAAAGTGGCACTTACATTTGCACTGTATTTTTATAGATCAGTGCCACTATTCCCTTCCTGATACTGGTTGATGAACAACATGAAACAATAGAACGAATCTCCAAAAGAACAACATTGGTGCCCTTGCCCAGAGAGGTCCCAGTAAAACACATGAGATCTACCTGTTCATCCTCAGTCAAGCTATAGATAAGCACAGGCTTATTAAAAATGCCTTATTAATGTTACGATCAACTTAAGGCCAAGAGCACTAACAATCCAGCTGCCAAAAGCCAGGTTAGGGGCCACTGTGCCAGAAGTGGAGATTATCAGCAATCTCTCCCCTAGAACAGCAAACCTAGCATCCCACATCATATCTTCCCCAATCTGTCACTAATAGGATCACATTACTCTCTCCACTTAACTTCTATTCCCTCAGTCCAAGGCCACCAACTAATTTTAGTCATCCCACTCAAACAATCCACCAATCACATGTGGAGATCAGTAATCTAGCAACATCACTTATACTTACTCTCTGCCCAGTTCACTACTTTTTTTCACCATCTAGCACCTCTTGGGAATCTCTACTTTCCAGATTACCGTCTCACTACTACTTTGAGAGAATCCTGCCTCCTCCAGCAACCTCAATTAGGTGGATCACCTATCCATTCAAACCCAGTGAATTTCTGTATACAAAGGCAGCACACTTACCTCACAAATGTAGGTGAAAATCAGGCACCACCTTAAGTACCAAGAGATTCCGTCTTCTAAGGGTTCATCCAAAAATGTACAGTACCTTAGCCAGATAATATACCTCTCTTTGTACTGAGTCCCAGATTGTGAAGGCAGTATTCTGTGTTCAGGCCCACCCAGGGAGAAATAATAGGAATTTCCACTCCCAACTCCAGCACCTTCCAACTGACAAATAGTAGCACATACTAACGTGCTGTTGATGTTCTTGGTCTCTTCTATTTACTGCTAATACTACACCGTTGGACAATTCTTAAATTCCCTTTCCAATTGCCAATTCATCAAACACCCTGTATCTTCAACCAATAATAATTGCAGGTCTGCTGGTAATGAGCTTCTCAGGTACTTCCCAAGTCCAGTCCTATCTTTGCTTCTCCTTAAAAATAACTTAAGAAGATAGTGGGTGATGGCTACCAAATCACACATCTGTCAAGCAATACCAACATCTCTGCTCCTGTATCCTTTATCTGCTCACACCGAGCAGTCAAATAATCATCTTTACAGTCCCCACTCCAATATGAAGCAGGTCAACTGAAAATATTTGCACATTCCAGGAGAGCCAACAGATCTCAGTGATAGGGAAATGTCACTATAGGTGTAAAACAGCTTCCAATTATAATCTGTCAGTCGTTTCATTAATTAACCTATCCTAATTCATTCAGCTCCTTCCAAACTCTCTCCTAACACTCTCTTAAACTCTTTTCTTCCAACCATATAACCAAAATTTAAGCCAATTAAACCAAAACCACACCATCTCTTACCATAAATGCCATCTTGAACAAAAATGCATGTACATGTTTAGGCAATCATAATCAGAAAGTATGTTTTAATGAATCTATATGAACAGAAGCTAATACAACCTCTACATAATAAAGTTAAACATACTGTATTACCTTTCCATTAATTTTGAATGTTTTTTTATTAGATTCAAAGTAAGTTAACAGAGAATGCAGCAACCGCCAAAGTCTTATTTTAAATACTTCCATATACTTCTGTAGCCAGCTAATACTCTTTCTATTACAAAATCTTGGCATTTTTTCTCATTCTTCCTTGCAGCTTCAAGCTGAAAATAATTCTTTGTAAGTCTCTTTGTATGCACTCCAAGTTGAGATCTTACAGATGTTCCACTTTCAAGTCTGGAGATATGTACAGGTGTTTGTCCTGCTCAATTACCTAGCTTCTTTTCAAATTCAATTATTTCACTAACTACGGACAACAATTTCTAGGGATCTTCGTATTTGGTTTAACCTCTTCATTCTTCCACTCACAAAATGCTTCCTTTTGTCAGTTGCTGCTATATAATTCCAGAGCATAACGGAGATGCCCTATGCTAACCATTCTGAAATGTTTCCTTTTCTCCAAATGTTGCACCTCTTTTTCCTCTTTGTGATTGTAGCTGAAGATTTCAATTTTTGTTTCATTGGCCCAAAACACTTTTTCCAAAATGTTTCAGTTTCATCAAGGATTTCTAGATAATTATTTTTGAGATGAGGTTAAAGAAAAAGCTTTCTTTTGCCAGCTCTCCCATGCAATTGGCATAAACAACTCTATTTGTGAACCATGAAGTATTTATTAGAAACAAAGATAAACATTTTAGAATGGCTTACAATTCTCGGGCTTGAGTATTATTAAAAATCTGTGGGGTGATCTCAAATAAACAGCATGTGGGAGAAGACACAATAATCTTTTCAACTAAAAGAGTTCTGCATGGAAGAATAAGAAAAATTCCAAAAGCAAGAACAGAAAGACCCAGTTAGCTACAGGAAATATTTGGAAGCTGTTATTCTTGCCAAAGATATTACAAAGTACTAATAGAAAGGATATAAACATGTTTCATGTGCCATATTCACTGCTTTCTTACTCTGAATATGTCAGAATTCTATATAAATGCCAAGTATGTATTCAAATTTGCAAGAAGATGTTTTAACCATGTAGAATTTCGATCAGCTACGCTCAGGGATTCAATGCTTAAATTGTTGTTTGCAACTCTATATGATAAGATTTTTAAATCTGAAAGAAACAATGTGGCTATGAATTGACAAACAACTGCAGGGACTGAAATAGGAAGAAAGAAAGAAATGCACTGTTTTTTCTTTTATCAAAACAGTCTATCTTGAAGTCTTATTGAAATGAAAGCTGTGTAGTAATAATGTTCGAACACTATTGGTGAATAATGGTGTCTGGTACAAATTATACAATTGCATACCATTCTTTAAAAATGAAACAAAATATAATGGAAGCATATTTAAACACCATAATATACTTTTTATGATACTGGTAAAAATTACAACAAGTTGTCTATATATCTTCTGCAAGAAAAGATACATTTTGTGGAAACCAATCCGATAAAGCATAAGGGTTTAGTAGACATGTCCAAGCAGGGAAAGGCAGCTTGCTTTATAACTAGAGAATGTTGCAAATAAACTAACATATTTTTTGGTGATCAAGAACTTGAATTGTTTTACCAGATGCCCCCTCTTTTTTTTATTTTCAAAATAAATAAATTAATTAAATAGATGTATTTAAAAGCCCATCAATGTGTCTTCTAAAAAAGCATAAAATCAAATCAAATCAAATCACCTAGGGAGGGGAGCTTGGAGTAGTATGCAAGTGCTAATAACCACTTTCCCTCATTCAAGAGAATTTATGCTGTTATGCAACATTTAACACTGAAAAGGCTACTTTGAATTAAAAGACAGGCAATAATACCATGAATGATTTATTAATCTGTAAGGTAAAAGTAGATTCTCTAAATAGAGAAACGCTTCTCTGCCCGTCAAAGAGACTTACAAATTTCACAAATGATGAAATGATTGTACTATGGCTACAGGTTTAGACGCACTGACATTTTTCTAACTTGCAAAGCTAACCCCTACCCTCCTCAGATGGAAGATGCAGAGTGCCCAAAGTGCACGAAGCATCACTGCGAAGGTCAAATAACAGTCCTCTTCTGCCCACCTCTTTTGAAAGAATCACACACACATACACAATGCATAGGTCTCAGTTCAAATCCTCCCAGTTTAAAGAATGGTGTTATGCATTAAATGTTTACTCATCCTTTTTGCATTCACTGAAACCACATCACCGTTAAGCCTCAAAACCCAAAATTTTACCACATGCAGTTTGGGCTAGTGTTATCGGTTGTTGTTATTTGGATTTTGAAGAAAGTTGATAGAGTAGGAGCCAGTTGAGGAATCTTGCTTCACTTGGAAGTTTTCCGTTGATAAGCCAAATGGACGGAGAACCAGGTTCCCAAGATCCTTCAGCTTGCCTGCAATACACAAACATACAAAAATTCACACCGTCAACTACATTTAAAAAAATTATCACAATAATGAAAGGAATGTCTTCTAACAATGATACTGTACAGAAGAAGGAAGTCTTAAAAGGGCTGTTAAGAATTCTGTTCAAGAAATGCCAACATAGGAAGGATGATATTCTTTATATTCTGTCTACTTTCAACAATAGACAGTCATTTTAAGAGACTCCAGGGGAAAAGATGCTACATGTCCAAAACTTGCTCCACCATTATGTATTTATTACATGCAGTTTTCCCCTTTGAATGTATATCTCCACTAGTACAAGTCCTGTGGGTTTCCTAATGCCCACAGCATGTTTTTGACAGACCGGTGGTAAACAGAACACCTGCTTTCAAAACTGAAAGACTCTTGTTTGCTATTACCCACATGACTTTTTAATCACAATTATTTACAGCTACTGTGTTCATCCTCAATTCTAGAACTCCTTAGTTAACATTTTTATTTTAAAAAGGGTGATAAGAACCCATTCTGCCCTCTAACATAGTACTGTAATTAGACAATACAAAGTTTATGAAGAATTGAAACTGGAAACAGCCCAGATTAATCCCTGCCTTAAGACCATGAAAAACAAAATCGAAAGTAAGCATGTGGATGAATGATAAAGAGGGCAAAGATTGAGCTGGATAAGCCTTCTCTTTGCTTAACAAACCATTTGAGTTTGGATAAACTGAAATCAGCTGTCCACAAAGAGCATGATTCAGCACAAGCATAGAACTAGCATAAAGCTCTGCTCTACTGCTTTGAAAAGAATACTTTAAGTATCAGTTTCACTGTTATTTAAGACATGTTGAAACTAAAATCCAGCTAAAAATTACAATACTACTAGTATTTTTTTTCTAATTTCAGACAAAAACATTGTTCTATCTTGTTTTGAACCATTCAAAAAATGACTTGGAGAACATCGTAAGACTTAAATTCAGAAAGGAGCCTATCCTTTCTGAAGTGTTGCGAATACTGAAGCAAAAACTAGTTTCTAATGACAAGGAATTGGGCATGGAAAAGAATAGGATGTTTTTCCATTTGCTGACCTTTCAAAAACTATTATTAACTCTCTACAAGTATTCCAGAGTGAAATGACCTTTTGCACCTCTCAGAGACTTTTGGGGAAAGTGGATGGTATAAAAATAACAGTTGTTGTTGTTAATCTTCAATTTGATTCATAATCTGGGACTGGTAAAAACTTAACAATTCAAGTCCTAACTAAGCACCTAGCAGTTCTAAGTAGGGTGGGTTGGGTTTTTTTTTCTTTTTTCTTTTGGCAAAGTCAGGATATTCAGATCTAATAATTTCAAATTTTCCATATATCTAGTCAGCCCTTTGCGTATTGCTCCAAGGGCTCCTATTACTATTGGTACAACCATTGATTTCTTCCTCCATAGTCACTCAGCTTCAATATGCAAATCACTATATTCTGTTATTTTTTTCTAGCTGTTTCTCTTCAATTCATGCATCAGCTGGTATTGCAATACCAGGTGATGATTGCAATACCAATCATCATCACCATCCAATTCCTACAAAAGGTTGAGTGGAAGATAAAGCCTGGCATTGGCTTACAAGTGGAACATTAAACAAAAAAACTGAAGGCTCAGTGTTGGCTGTGCAAGAGCAAACTATTCAAATTAATGCAATCAAAGCCAGAATTTAAAAAAATCATCAAATGATTCAAAATTCAGATTGTGCAAAGAAGAAGAAACAGTAGATTATATATTCAGCTCCTACAAGACTGTATATAACACAGTCACCCAAATGATTCACTGGAACATCTATAAAAATTACCATGTGCCAATAATAAAAAATGGGTGAAAACATAGTGTCAAAAAAGCAATTGAATATGAGCAAATATATTGTAGGATTTCCAAATACAAACTGATAATTTTGGTTCACAACACACCAGATGCAGCTATGATTGAAAAGAAAAAATGTGGATAATTCATGTAATAATACCAAAAAATTAGAGATCATAAAGTATCAAGCATCAAGATCTGAAAATGAAAAGATTATGACATAAATCGGCCATGATCGAAGCATCTTGGACAGCACTTAAAAAATCTCTGCATTGACAAAATTTCCATCTAGAATTGCAAAATACACCACAAAGCCTAGATCCACACATATGCCATGTCATTATATCAGGGGTGTCAAACTCGATTTCATTGAGGGCCACATAAAGGTTATGTTTGACCTGGGGGGGGGGGGCCAGGGGGCAGGGCCATCATTCATGTTGGGGGCGCCTATGGTAGTCCAAACACACTGCCAGTGAAAACGGGGTCCTGAGCTCTGTTTTCCACTGCGATGGCTTCCTGCAACCCTCTGCCAGCAAAAACAGAGCTTGGGAGGGCCACCCATGGCCCTCCCAAGCTCCATTTTCACAGGCAGAGGTACCGCTGGGCGGTCCTTTGCTGTTTCCGGGGCAGCCCCGCAGGCCAGATCTAAGCACCCCACGGGCCGGATCTGGTCCCCAGGCCTTGAGTTTGAGACCTCTGCACTACATTATCCTAGGTTTTGGGGAAGACCTTGATGTATATGAAGGTCAACACCAGTTAGAGACCTGGCAATTATGATTTCACATTGTTATGAACAAATTTCACTTTTTTCTAAGGAATATAACAATATCACCATCACAAACAATTGGCTCAATGAGAAAAACAGCTGCCTTTTATACCCAGATACTAGATATAACTAGTAAAATCTGCAATAAAATTTGCAACCAGCCTCTCTATCCAGTCTATTATTCCTATCTTCAGAATGACTTTAAGCTGCAGATCCCATGGTAGAAGCAATTTTGCTGTTTGCTTTAATATAAAAGTTTGTTTCTTACTGCCAAAATGAGTAATCTGTATTTCTACTGTGGCAGTCGTCAGGGTGTTTCTATTTTTGTAGCTGTAGAGATCAGGGTGACCCAGCTCCAACAGTTTTTTAATGATCTGACCAGATAAATATACACAAATACTTTCTTTTCAAACAGGGCACAATCTGAAACAAATCCGTGGTACTATGGAATTCTACAAATTCCACAGAAAAGGCAATTTTAAAAAGTCATGATGCTTTATGCATATACCCTTACAGAAACCATTCTCCTGCATAAGCAAACTATATATAAAATTTACTTACCTAACATCTCAGCTTTAAGTTTTTCATTACGTTCTTCTATTTCTTTTGGCAATCTCTAAAAGCAAAAGCAAACAGAAGACCAATTCCACAAACATATTAAGCAACTTTATTTGCTCTTTATTCAGTGTGCAGAGATTGATGCATCACTTGATGATGAAAAACTGCTTGTTAACCCAGGCCATTATCTGATCTATTAGAGACCCATACATACCTGTCAAACAGTGACCTTGCTTTCATCTAAGTAAAAGAAATAGCTCAGTGGATGCAATTTTGGGCTTCCAAATCCAAGATGTGTCCATCATACACTACAGATTTTCTTTCAAGTCATATAACTCAGAGACATAGATAGCCCCTTCACAATAGCATTTAAGGAACTTCAAAGCCATTATTAAAGCCTACGGCTAAGTGTTGATGATGTTATGCAAAGAGTGGAACATCTTTATGATACTCTCTCCTAAGAACATTCTGATTTTGTGATTTTTTCCATATTTTAGACAATACTCCAGACCAACCCCTTTCAAAGGAGCTAGTAAGACCACACATTGCTACAATTAAAAACCAAATTTTTTGGAGGAGACCAAAAAGCGGCATCTGTTCTGAGAATCTGATAGCAAATGCTGTTCAAAAAGTGACAAAAACGAAAAAGGAAAGAAAGAAAAAAAATTTAAATGGCCTTTTGTTCCCTCCATGGCAGATTTTTCCCACACTTTAATTCTAAAGCTGTGTTTGCTCATATCTGAAGTAAAAGCTATATTCAAGAAGCTTGTTAGAATCCTCTTCCTTCATCTCTTCCAGTGGTAGGATTCGAATAGTTTAACAACCAGTTCTCTGCCCTAATGAATGGCTGGGTAGGTGTGGCTGGGTGGTCATGTTACATGGGTGGGCATGGCCAATCTGACATCACTCATCACACCCAGCCCCGCCTCCCGGCCACTCTCCCTTTCCCCAGGCCTTGGGCCTATACGCAACATCTCTAGGAATGAAAGGGTTAACCAACCCTCAGTTTCCTGGTGCAAATTGCCCCCACCCCCCAGTGAAAGGATGGGGAGAGACCAGCAAAGCATTCTGTTCCCATCACCAAGGAAAGTAAGACATAGGAGGCTGAACTTATTAAAAAGCAATATATTGTGTCATAACAGCCAACATGTCACACCTGAGGTGGCAGAGGCAATAAATCCCATTGACTGCTCAGAAGCAATTTACAATTAAAGTCCATTTGCATCCCAAAAATAATAAATAAATAGCAGAAGGAGAAGGATTGACAATGTTTCTGTGCAGGCAATTCTGAAAGAGACTAAGTTAAAGCTGGATTAACCTCTTTCCTTCTCCTCATTCCCATCTCCTTCCTTCCTTTCTTCCTTTTTCAGCCTGTTTTTTGGCCATTTTCCAGCCATTTTTTGCTGTTTTTTGGCCATTTTCAGGCTGTTTTGGGGCCTTTTTCGGGCCGTTTTTCAACCTAAAAACTGCCGAAAACAGCCCGGAAAAGGGTCCAGGAAACAGTCCAGGAAACGGTCCAGGAAACAGCCAGAAAAGGCCTGAAAAACAGCCAAAAACCGGACGGGGCCAGCCAGTGGTGGGATTTGCCGGTGCACCAAACTGGGCAGAATTTTAACAACCGGTTCGCCTGAACCAGCTGAATCCCACCTCTGCTTATAACTGATCGTCCAACTTAAAAAATCAGGATTATGGTTTCAGTGCTGGCCTTTCTCTTCACTCCCTATTCTTTTGGATCATGCTTCTTAGACTGCCATCTTTCACCAGTGTCCTGAAAAGTTCTGTGCTTTAATGGTATTACTATAATCATCTCCTTGATTACAAAAATAAGTTTACCATGCAAGCTTCCCTTGCTTGATATACCGATGGATCTTTCTCCAGCAGATTTTTGTAATCTTCTAAAGCTTCATCTAGTTTTTCTGTTTTTTCGTATAGTTCTGCCCTTCTCAATAGTGCTTTGATATAGTTTGGGTTTAACTCTAGAGCTGAAAAACAAAAAGAGAGCAATAATACATCCTACTTGCAATATTTCTACAAGATACCTGTAAAACCATGCTGCAGTATTATTTAATAACTCCATTGCTAAATAGCAAATAGATTAAGCAGATAGATGTATCAAGGTATGTCCTAGATGTACATTGTTTAGAACTCAACATTTCTAACACTATTATCATACTGACCCTGAATCTATATTCATAGGATTGAAAAAAAGTTTGTCTGCTTTCGATTTCACGTCCTATAAACCAACAATGTAGTTCAAAAATTATTTTATCTGATTAATGCCTTAATATTCTATGTGAGCCCAGTTCATTGTTATATATTCAACAAACCATAGGTTAGTATACATCCTGGTTAGCAGTGATGGTAATCAATCTGATTTCATTGTTACTACCTCTGCTCCATTCTATCCTGCCTATTTCCAAGTCCCTCTAAACCTGCCCAACTCATTTCTTCTTTTAAAATCTGATAAATGCAGCCCAATTATTTTCCATGTACTGTACCTTCCTAGATTTATGTTCAGTTAAAAGCTTCATCAATCATGGACTAATAATTTAGCTTTCTGCTTATTTCAGTCATTAAATCCTTCTTGAGTAACCCAAATATCTGAGGGTAGACGGGGAAATTAACAGTGCCATTGATCAGGCTTCATCCTAGTAGATGATAATATCAGATACTGTCAAATTCCCTATATTCTCTCCCATGTCTAGTCTCTAAACATAATATCCTGACCAAGAGCAAAAGCATGAGAAGAAAATACCTTTGCTGCAGTCACTTATAGCCATTTCTTTCTTGTCCTAAATGAGAGATAACATTGATATTAATATAAAATATAATTTTTCTGACATTCATAAAAATTGGGAAAGATTACATAGTAGCATAAAAACTTTATACACTCAGCATTTATACGCTAAATTCAGAACTATGGGACAATAAGTCAGTGAAACTAGAGGCTAAGAAAGGTATTCTTTGTATCTGTAGGCCGGCTAACCTATTCCTATTTTCCATTTGTAGAAAATAAAACAAATAGCAATAGCACTTAGACTTATATACAGCTCCTTAGTGCTTTATAGCACTCTCTGAGTGGTTTACAATATCAGGATATTGCCCTCAACAATCTGGCTCCTCTTTTTACCGACCTTGGAAGGATGGAAGGCTTGAGGCGATCAAGATCGAACTCCTGGGTGTGGGAGGGTTAGCCTGCAATCCTGCATGCTAACCACTGCGCCACTGCATTCTCACTACTCTGCCACCAGGTCAAGTCATAAAAGATACAACATAATTAAAATCAATAAGCCTTGAATCTAAAAATTTTATTACCACCTTCAATGTATGCAAGAAGAGATTTTCAACTCTGTGTTGCTGTGGTGAGTGAAGCAAATACACACACATACATACATACACACACACACACACATATCCATGTTTGCCATTTTGGGACAAGCCTCCATCAGCCTTTTTCAGTGATCATACCAGACAGAAGGGGAGAAGAGCTGACAGAAAACCTACTCCCTAAGTTAGCAACATCCAGACCTCATTCACCACCTGTCCTGGTGTAAACATGTTCAACAGGAAGGGCAGTTTTCCCAGCATACTGGCTAGGGAATTCTGGGAGCAGAAGTCTACACAACTTAAAAATTGCCAGGATTGAAAAATGCTGCTATAGCGAAGACTCTTTCCCAGCATTCCTTTCAAGTGAGAGTCGGGATATGGCAAGGGACACAGCTTCAGAGGAAAGCTGGCCAATTAGCAAATGCTTGGCAATACACTCACTCTGCTGCAGCAGGTCTGTTCTTCAAACTTAATACATTTGCACCGGTATCTGAAATGCCAAACCAACTTTTTTTTTTTCCTGGGGTTATTTCCCCCTGCAACTCCCTGCACACAATAGTTCTGACAAAACTAAGACTTCTCAAAACTTATCACTTTACAATCTTGGAAATTAGTATTACCTGTTTCATTCTTGCTGCAGCTCTATTTGAATACAAAATGGATCTATCTGTGTTGCAGGAGGCCGGACAAACCCGCAGGGCTTTTGCATACAAGTCTTCTGCTTCTTTATACTCTGATGTTAGGGCAGAAAAAAAAATGTAATTTAAAAAAAACTGAAAAACACAAAACAATGCAGAATATTTACATATTTTAATAATTTTTTATTTTAAAATAATAACAGAAAATGTTTTTTAAAAAGCGAACAGTGCAAAAATATGAAAAAAAAAATCAACCCTAATATGGTTATGACTCATTTGTGGGATACAGTATACTTTCCCAGCATAAGTTCAAAACAGTATTTTTTTTTCTTTTGGAATTAAAAACAAAGCATCAACCCGTAACTTTTAAATTAAATCAGATTCAGGATAATCCAATCTGTAAATAGGTATCATTCAATTATGAAAAATATTTACATACAAGGAGATTCCCAAGCAAGGGAATGTACAGTATGTTAAGGTTATGCTAACATGAAAATATTGCATAACAGAATTTGGATTTTCTGAGATTATACAGTCATGTTAACACTAGATAGCCAGAATCTAATTAAAAACTAATAAAGACTTCTCCTTGTTCTTTATGCTATTCCTATTGTATTTTGTGGGGTCCGCAAAAGGAAACATTTACAAAGCCTCTGGAATTCTAAGTAGGAATACAAGGATACTATTGTCTAAATAATTCAACTTTGCTCTACGCAGGATAGTTTGTAGGAGATAACTTCATATACGCTACAAAAGGGATGAACTCATTGGCTGAGGTTAGGCACTCTACTATTCTGGTTAATGGGACTGACTCTTTTGGAATTAGAACAATTTCTGGAAAAATAGCAACAGCAATAGAAGCAATAGAATTTTCCAGAAGGAAAACAAGAGCAAATTACTTCCAATGCTGTTGTTAAGAATCATGTGGTCTCTCCAAGACTGAGTTTCTACCTTTATCTAAGCAAAACATCCAGGAAACTGAAATACTCTGCAAAACTAAACAGAAGCAGATACTCTTCTGCTAAAGTAGTCTTCCAGAGAAGAACACCTGCAAACCTTCCTGAAGAATACACCCAACATCACTCCTTCCCAAAGAGTCTTCCGAATTCTGGGAATGATTTTTTTCTCCTTAGTTCTTTTCAAAAATTATTCAGTTATTGCCTTTACTACTTTCTTCTACCTTTTGTTACAAAATATGCCAAGAAACACTGCCGCGATACTTTTCTATTTAGGCTCTCGTTCTAATGCAAACACTTTCAACGGATTTTGTTACCTTGCTGTTGGTCATGTATATGATGTTTATGTAGAATTCCGCTAATATGGTATCGTTCTCGGTTTGATGTGCAATGTTAATGTGCGTTTAAAGCTTGTGTTTTGTTTTTTTCTTTCAAAGCCCAACTAATACTCTCAGAGCTTTGTCTGCAATCTTTTGGAATACTGTAAATAAGATTTTCGTTAAGTGCTTATGAGTCAATATCTCAAGTTCCCATGTATTAATGTGTTTAACAGGCGTACGTAAGTGGATACATGAATGAACTATAAACAAACATATAAGTAGTCCTCGACTTACAACCACAAAAGGGACTGGAAAATTCATCAGTAAGTGGCGAGATCGTAAAGCAAGCCATCACGTGATCAGCTCCTGCCAGCTTCCCCCTGGACCTTGTCAGAAGCCACCTGGGAAGGCTGCAATGGCAATCACGTGACTGCAGGATGCTGCAACTGTCGTTAAGTGCAAGGACTGTACAAAACACATTTTTCAGCACCTCTATAACTTCAAGTGGTCACTAAATGGATGGCCATAAATCAAGAACTACCTGTACTTTCTAAAAGCTTCCTCTAACAAGCCAGGCTTTCATAAAGTATAATGTCAACAAAATCCTATCCTTGCCTCTACACCGGTGGTTCTCAAATGGTGATTCTCAGGAGATGTTACAGTCTTCAAAATGTTTGAGGATCCCAAAGAGCTTTGATTTATATGTGAGCTATATCGATTAATATGTATTGTATTAGAAATTAAAACTGAGAAATGCTAAAACCCTTATTTGATTTCATCGGTCCCCAGGCAACACTGTGACAACCACTGCTCTCAAAGATGGTTCACGGTTATTATGATGATTGATTATATGCCATGAAGTCATTTCTGACTCCTAGCAACCACATAAATAGACTTTCTTCATGAGAGTCTATCATGCCAAGCACAAATTTTAAAAAGTACCAAGACCAGGAAAAAAAATTGTGGGCAACCATAGTAACAGATTCATTTACAAAGGGCCAATTCTTATATAACCAAAAGAGCACCACTCAGGAACCAAAATAGGATGTGAACAATTTGAAACCATCAAGTACTGTATTTCCTTGGTTTGTTATTTCAGACCAGCTTTGCTGTTCTCTTTCTCCCTCCCTCTCTCCCTCTCTTTCTCTCTCACACACACACACATTATGGGGGAGGGGACAAGCAAGTAGGTGCAGAAGAAAGAGGAAGAAAGAGTAAATCAAAGAAATTGACCCAAGGCAAGAAGAAAAAAGGAAATACAGCCAAATCTAATTTACTTCAACACCATTCACTATACCTGTCATCTTTTTATTCTTGCAATCAAGCCTTGTTTCGGTTATGGCCATATACTGTACTACCCATTGATTTTTATTGTTTAAATTTCCCACTTTTCTCTTTTTCAGGATCTCATTAACTCCATCTAACTGTAATTTCTGTGATACTTCCCTAGCTCTTGACCCCTTCGTTATTTAATTTTATTAATTCTTTCAAAACGCCTAACACTTTTATGTTCAATCCACATTCAGTCACATCATTAATGCTTGACACTCTCTCTTTTTATTTTATCACACAGTTTTTCAGTATCCAATTCCCACTGCATTCTGTGCATTTTCCTGACATACCCAATTCTTGCTTCCTTTGGCAAACATTAATTTCTTACAACAGGCTACCTACTATCCATTGCCTACCATCATTTGAAAATTTCTCATCCATTATCCTACCTTTAGTAAGAAGTGTATCAATGTATGCAAATTGCTCTCATTTTCTACCATTTATGTACAATTAGCAATTTTTTTTCACCCAATTTTGCTTACCAAGTCATAATCTTGCTTTTTGATACATTAATTTTGAGGACCATATTCCTCTTGAGTCATAGAATCAATCCAGCATTTGCTACAAAAGAAGTTGGGTTCTTAGCCAACAATTCAGCATTGTCTACATACAAAAATGCATGCATATTTGTATTCCCAGCTAACACAGCTCATTGTTCCCACAAGCATTCCTTATTCATCAATAAACACATAAACAACCAAGGGGAAAATATATAAGCTCCCGCCAAATAAATTATTTGGCAAACATTTATTCTCATGTGTGTTTTGCTTCCACCTACAGCATTCAGCAACCAACCCTCAACTCCCATTATTTGTGCAAGCATTCCACAATTCAAACCTATTTATCTTACACTCTCTCCAAATCAATAAATGAACAATACACTTGTTTTCTCACATTCGTATTTTTGCAGTGACCTTGGTTCTGTAAGAAAGATGCATAGGGAAGGATAAAATATATTATACTTGGGTGGAAGTGGAATAGCCTTGTATTTCTTTAGAAGCAGTTTACTATATTTCTGTATTTCTATGCACTACACTATACATATATTCAATACATATATTAACATATGTCTAATGATTAAGGCACTAGACTAGAAACTGGGAGGTTGTGAATCCTAGCCCTGCCTTAGGCATGGAACACTGGCTGGGTGACTTTCAGCCAATCACTCTTAGCCCAATCCATCTCATAGGGTTGTTGCTATGGGGAAAATAGGAGGAAGGAATATTATGTATTGAGCCAACTTGAGTTACTTATAAAAATAAAAAAGGTGGGGTGCAAATGCATAAATAAAAATTATTTGTAGATCCTAAAATTGAGGTTAATAACCCTTTTGTTTTTTATCACAATATCTACTGCTAATTTATTAAAATATAAGCAACAACTTATAGGATAGCTCCTAAAGAATATCCAATGGCATGGCAATAGTGAGAGCATCAGAAACTAGCTATTAATTCTATATATGGATGGCAAAAATCAGACAAAGAAAGAAAATTTACAGTAGGTAGGAAGAATGCATTATCCATTATCTTCTGGGAAAGAACTGACCACCCTATCAACTAATATCCCTGTAATTCATAAGGTATTTAACCTGTACTCAAGAATATGAAAGATGATATCATAAACTAATATTATACAGGATTAAGAGCAGGAGACATATGATAAGGACTCCAAAGAAAGAACAGAAGCCATGATGCCACCATGTTATAAGAGCAATCACAGGAGCAATAATATCTAGAAACCAAGCACTCTCAATACCAAGAATCTGGCAATTCTCAGAGTTCATTTCTGAAGTTGAGCCTAATCTGAAAAAGTTCAGCAGATTTAGGTATTGAAGAATCCAGAAACACTAGAATCCAGACTGGGCATATGATTGGCTGAAGAGGAATTCAAGATTCCAGTGAAGATAAAGGAAATGATGACACTGCTACCCTTTTTCCATTTTCCTCAGGTAGAAGAAAGATTTCTTTTTGATTCTCTCAGTTCCAGAACGTGATGTTTATGTAGAATCGCCTGTGCTGTATTAATTCCTGGATTAAGATGGTTAACTCAGCATAACCCACATAGTAGCTGTGTTGAGATATTCATGAAGAACCAACTAACTGTTTTGCCAAGGGCAGAGGCCTTCAGCCAATGGAAGCCAAAGGAAGGGCAATGGTTGTAGGGTCAACCAGCACATACTCCGCAGAGCATGTTGGAAGCTGCTGATTATTCATGAGGCTTTCTTCTTCTTCCTCCTCCCACCAACTGTCTTTTACAAAGCACTCCTACAAAGATCTCCAGGGGCGTTTTTGGCACACTTTCCAGTGCATGCTGGAAGCTACTGGCCATTTGTCTTTTTCCTTCTGCAAAGCATTCCTCCTGCAGAGCACTTTGCAGGAGGAAGGAGAAAACCTCACAAATGGCTAGCAGCTTCCAACATGTACTGCAGAGTGCGCACCAGAAGTGCCCTTGGAGGGTTTTGCAGAAGTGCTTTTGTAGGAAGAAGAAGACAGCCCAACAACAACCAGCAGCTTTCAATGTGCGCTGAGGATTGTGCATCAGAAATGTCCACAGGCTCTCTCTTCAAAGACAGCAAAGGCAATGAAGTGAGGCCCTTCTGCTTCAGCCACCACAGCTGGACACAAAAGGCAAAAGGTCAGTGCGGGGAGCTGGGAAAGATGGCAATTGGGTAAATGAACGCTTGCTGAGATTTGCTGGGGCTTCCTGGGCACTGCAGCTTAGTGCCACCTTGCTGGGGCAGGCTGGGGTGTTGAGGCTTGCAGATGCCAATGGGCAGAGATGGGTGTCAGACAGGCAGCTTAGGGGAGCTAGAGGCAGTCCTTTATCTTACTTAGGCTTGAGGCTGGGAGGAACCAAGCCCAGAAGGGTTTGGATTTGGGTGGGCACTCACTTAGCAACCCATGATTCTTGGCTAACAATGGCAAGTCATTAATGGATGCAGCCACATGACGTCTCACTTTATGACATTGCTTAGCAACAGAAAGCCCAGTCCCATTTATGGTCGTAAGTCAAGGACTACCTAGACTGGGAAAAGCAACTAGGAGAAAATCCAATAAGAATATTCTTCCTTTTCAAAATCACCTTAGTTATAGCAAATTGCCTATCAATATAAGCCCAGGTCCTATAAGTGATGCACAAAGGATACTTTTCAACCATTTTAAGGCAAAAACTTGGAATCATCACTGAAAGATTATGCCCAGGAAACCTGTATGTGTTAACAGCTGGCAAAAGACTCGCGTTTATCTCTACCAAGACGTGGCTCTCACTGAATCTAACAATCCTAACATCTAAATGCAAGCAACCTTGCAGCTTTTTTTCCAACATAGGAAGGTTTTCATCAACATAACAGGAAGAAAATTATTATCATCCTCTATCACCTTCCACCTCCAAGTCAAAATTACTCTGAATTAATGTGGCAAGTTTGAAACAGATAAAGCATCCTTAACCCTACATCCTTAAGTTACAGAGCCTTAAGTTAATTTCTAAATACTATGGTAAAATCTGATATTGAAACAATTCTATATAGCCCAAAGATAGCTAGTTAAAAATAAGACTAGATAAATTCTTTGAGGATTTCCTTGATTATTATGTTGATTAACTGCTAGTCTTGTACTACCAGATGTCCAGATCTGTTGGATTCTTACTAATCTGGGCCATACTTACTGGGATAGTTATTTTGGAAGAATTATTCTGCATGCCTTAGAATCTGTCTTTAGGCAGCATTTGGAGGCCCAAGCACTAATAAAAGTTTGAGTATTATCATAAGCCATTTGCTTACCTCCATTTTTAAACTGTTTATTTCCTTCTTCTTTTAATGTTGTGCTTTCATTTCTTCTTTTCTAAAACAGAAATGTTTGAATTAATACAATTAACATTTGACAGCACTGTCTGAAATTAAAATAAAATTTCCATGACATATAGCAAACACTACCAAGTTTTTTTTACTAATATCTTACCTCCCTGCTTTATGGTTATTTTTTTAAATTCATAGGAAGCATACTTCAAAAATTTAGATGGCATCTCCTAAACGGTACTACTACCAGACTTTACTACTTAAAAGTCTGGAAATGAATAATTTTCTAGTGATAACTAGAGGCAAACTATAACCATATTAATTTTTAAAAAAATTTAACAACCAACTGGTATCTCATAATACAAATTGTCCAGACACAATTCAGGCTAGTTCCCAAGCCTGCAGATAGATAATTTTGTACAGACTAGATACTACTGCTCATATGAAAAGCACTTTTATTTTATAAGACTTTATAAAGATGTATAAGTAAGACTTTATAAGCCACAATAAAAGTAAAAATAACAAAAAATCAAAAGCATAAAATAAAAACTATGGAACCCTGGACTGGCTCATTCAAACCCTTACAGCCCCCAGGCAGTGGGCCAGCACTGGGGGGTAGTGTTGCTTGGCCAACCAGAGGTAGAAATGTGTAACTGAGTATCATCGGCATATTAATACCGCAACTTGCACTGTCGGATTACCTCTTCCATCTATCTCATGTAGATATTAAAAAGGGGTGACACAAGCCCTGAGACACCCTATACTGTGAATTTAGTCTTGCAACTCCAACCCTTAACCACAAAATCTAGCCACAACCTAAAATATGATTTCATACATATAAACAAGAGTTTTAAAAAACAATATTTAGTATTCCTATCTCACTTTTAGCTCTTTGAATAAGAGTCAATATTGTGTAGAAAAACAAACGTTATTTGCTACCAGTCTCATGTACTTTTCAGTCTCCAAGGCTTGATAAAAATTACATGAATAATTTATGAAATCACCACTTAATCAATAGCTGGACTGGAAAAGAGGTTTGAAGACTGGAAGTTGTACAGTCCCCATTGTATGTACCTTTGTTTCTCTATTTTTCACAAAACCTAGCTTCTCAATTCTTCCCTTCACCTCCTAATCCCCTCACTCTTTTCATAGCTTAGTTCTAATTCATCTAAACATATTCTCTACCCAATTTCCCTCTAGTACACAGTCCTCCCATGGTCCTTTTCTCCTTACATCCATGATTGCCTGACTTCAGTCCTTAATCATTTTGGCTTTGTCTCAAATCTGTTTTCTTGATCAGGTGTTATGACATCACAAGAACTCAAGTGGTTTCAGGGCAACGGCCTATCCTGTACCATGGATATAACTTATACATACCTCGGGTCCTGTTTTAAGACAACCCACACCTAACGCTGCTATCAAAATATTGATAATCATCTATAACATCAAATAGTTTGGCTGATTTTAATTTTAAAAATTGACTGCTTCAAACACATTCAATTATATTGACTTTCCACATTTCTACATTTGAATTTTTAAGTACATTAATATTAACAATGCTGCAAGCTATATCAATAATGCAAGCTGTATCTATGTTTCCTTTTAGAAGCTTAACAGCAAAAATATTTAATTCCACCCCCAAACAGTACAGTATCCAATTAAAGTACATATCGAGAGGGTCAAAATTTAAGAGTCAAGTTATTCAAAGGGTAAAAAATGGAGTTTTGTTCAGTAGTACAATATTACGTATTCCCCCATTTTTTATATTAATACAAATTGAATAAACTCCAGAATAACCTTTCATTTCAAGCATACTAGACTACAATTCATATCATTTCCACCTAGCATAGCTAACACATCTGGAAGGAAACAAGATGGAGATTATCAGTTCAGGATAGCAGATTCAAAAGCCAGGTTACAACATTTGTGTAGCTTCTCAGTAGGTAACAAAAAAAGATTAGACAAAGCAAATCTCTACAAGGTTTTTTATTTTGTATATATTTCATGTGTGACTTTAGCCTCTTCAGATATAAGATATAAACCGACTGGAAAAGCTTAAATGGAAAATTCCAAGCTTATGTACATATTTTGCTGAATCACACATCCTTTTTCCTCACATGGAAAATTAGCTCTCTGCACACAAGTAGTTCAATTCTATCTGCAGGCAGGATTTTAAACAATGCTTCATTATGCTTTGATTCTTAGAAATTGGATTTCATTAAACAAAAATTAGAAAAATAATCTCTCATCAGCGTGGGAATTTAAAACCGTAGGACAAAAATATTGCTGCTTCTGTTAAATGAGAAACATACTATAACAAATTGCTTAAATATTAATATGTATAAGCATTCATAAAGCTAAACAAAGCTAACTTAAAAAAACCTGAATCTAGAAAATTAAGCTCCAAACAGGTCATATTACTTGAAAGCATCATAGTTAGCACTTCTTGTTAATGAGGCTATTCTCACTTCAAGAGCAGTCTTCTTTACAATGGACCACTACAATGAATCCAACTACCAATATAAGCTGCTATTTTATCCAGCTCCTTTTTAAAAGTCCATGAGACTTGGATTTCTTATAGTTGAAATCCAAGAAAAACACAGACTGCATTCAGCTCTGCACACTGCCCATTTCAGATTTAGAGAATGACAAGCAAAATCTAATATACGGAACTGAAATATACAGAAGGCAAGCAAAACTAATCAAGATTGTGATAAGAAAAAAAAACCATGACAAAGGACACTTAAACTTATGAGAAAATAATGACAAAGCTTGCAATTATACACAGCAGGATCAGAATTATGTATGAACCAGGAAGAAAGGGAGAGGAGATGACAGAGTGCTGGTCCAGTATTTATCCCCAAAATGCCAGATATTAAAATATTTAATAACAGACTACAACCTGAATGTCTTTACAAATTAACTAAGAAGCAGATTCCATGAAGCTCTATGGGAATACTTCTGAATAAATATGAAGATAGGCTGCAAACTCTATTAGGAACTCATTTTGAAAGAAAATTTGGATTGAACAAGGTTTAACAGCCGACACATTAGCATTCCAAACAGAAATATTTTTGTTGCAAACAACTGCAGTTATTTTCAAGCAAGTATATATAGAGTCACAGTAATAGTAAACAGCTATTCAGTATTTTTAAAAAATATATGCACCTTTAAAACATACCTCTTTTTCTTCCTCTGACATGTTTTTTTCCAGTTCCAGCAATTCTTTTTCATCTAGATCCACCTCATTTTCTAAAGAATCTGTCTCGATGTTGTGATTCTCTTCCACCACTCTTGATTCAAGAGAGTCTTTGCAGTCATGGAAGAGATCATCATCCTCTCTACCGGAGTCAGACAACTGACTCACATCTTCTTTAACGACTCTGGGGATATATGCATGATGTGTAGGACTGCTCTGTTTTTCTGAGATATTCAAATCCTCAATTAATTTTTCAGGAGCAACAGCATCTTCAGACTCCATGCCGAACCTGCAATGCAAGACAAAGAAATTACACAAGGCAGTAACTTTCTCAGTATCACTAAAGAAAGATAGAAACATATTTCCTTAAAAAAATAGAGATGGAGAATTTTGTAAAAACTGGTTTTTAATGGTAAAACATATTTACCATCTGTTTTTGTTTCATCTAGAAAACCCTATAAGAATATTTACCTATTTCAAGGCATAATTTGGGGGCAGGTTAAATGATAAAATGATCTATCCATATTTTGATATTGACAAAAAGTCTAATTATTTTACTTGTGGCACTATTAATCGTGATGAATGAACTCAACATCAAATGGCAAAACGTTAACCAAAGAACAAATTAACTCCATTTTGCCTCTGTGTATCCGATAGGAAATTATCACTAACTGCAACTATTTTCAAGAAAAATATTAAACTGTAAAGAACTATATTGGTTTTATTTGCAAGGTACCCTGTACCACACTTATCCCTATTTAGCACAGCCTATGCAATGCCAACTATATTGTAAGTACATTATTAAATTATGTTGTGCAAAATCAGAAAAGAGATTGAGAAGACCATGATTTAGTTAATCGCTGGCAAGCAAGTTGCCTTCAGACAGATCATGCTGGATCAACCCACTGCTCTAAATGCCATTAGTTTTCTGCAGTCTCATACAAGATCTTTTCAAACCATGTTCTTTATTGTGCAGTACTGGAGATACCAGGAATTTAAAATTTGGCAGTTTTATCATTTAAAGGGTGGCCTTCACCAATGAATTGTTGATTTAACAGAGTCATAATCCCTTCAAGATTTCCCTTCCCAAGAGTTTAACCTCACTTTTACCCACCCACCCCCATACACACACACATATGCTACTCTCTAATCTGAATCCAATCATTTCCATTTCTAAGTAACAAGCCCGACCTAAACTGCACAGAGTGGGCACCAGAAGTGCAGCACCTTTGCTAGCTCTGTATCTAGCACCTAACCGAGATACAAAACCATGCGACTGGAAATCAAGAAAAACCAAGCCTCCAGTCCTGTTTCATAGTGCAATTCAATGCACAGAATATTAAATGCCCTGAACGTTTTCAAAAACAGGAACCACACCCTCCTCCCTCAGCATTTTCCAATGCCAGTCTGGAAGGAAAGCATGATCACTAAAAATATCGACATGTTTGGCAAGCTGCTCTGGGTCGCACGTTTTTCCAAACCAGACTGGGACACACGCACACCCTTCTTCCCTATTCTTCTGCTTGCCTGATCCTACCAGATCTCTAACTTTTCCCATCAGCAGCCTCCAACCCCGCGCCCGCACAAGCAGACCACTCCACCTCACTCCCACCCCTCCGCCGACCTGACTTCTTGCGAATTTCTTCCTGCAACTTGGTCTCCCGCAACTACGCCACTTCCGGTTTCCGGCCCAAACCGATTCATATACGTAAATAGCCGGGCGCAGCCGAAAGGGGCTCCAGTCAAGAGTTTCGGGACGAAGAAGGCGACGGTGACGTTCCATGTCTATCAAGGGAAGGACCAATTGCCGCAGACGAGGCGGGATGTTACAAACAGGAGCAAAAAAAAAAAAGTGGGGTTTTTTTTGAACCTGGGGTGACTTTTATGCTGCTTATTCCAGATCTGATTGGTTTATATTGTTGCCTCCTACATTAAGGTTAATGAGGGAGCAATGGATCAATAAGGAATTATCATTACGATGACTGCTCCGCCGGATCAAAGTCATTCAAGCGAAATTTCCGAAGCGAGAGACTTGAGTTATTTTGTTATTTTTTTTCTCCTCTTTTTCATTTTCCTGAAGTTTCCTCTACTGGGTTTTGTACTTCTGACCATATGCAGAGTGTTTTTTCCCCCGGCAATCGTCTATTTATAGAATCTTCACAATCAATCTTGTTACCTTTTCTAGCTACTTCTGCTGCCTACAATTCCGGCAGTTCGATTTTCACCGGCTCAAGGCTGACTTTATTTTCGGTAAAATGAGGACCCAGATTGTTGGGGGCAATATGCTGACCCTATAAAAGAGGGCTGTAAAGCTGTGTAAAGCGGTATATAAGTCTAAGTGCTGTTGCTACTTGGCTGGGAATAATTGTGTGATGAAACCAGGCAATTGAATTTCTGGCTACTTTCCATGTTGGTCTGCCTTCCTACTTTAAGAATAGCTTCACAAGTGATAGTCTGAGATAAAACAACAGTCTGTGCACTGTCCACATCAAACATTTGGGTGTATTGTACCATCTGATTGAAAAGCAAGGTTAATATAAGAAATGTTTTTTTACAAGGCCACTCAGAGTCTTCCTCTTAGTGGCCAGGTAAGCCCTAATCTATCAGGTCACAGCAGGTGGCTGCACTTAGTTGACTTTGGCTAATCAGGATCAACTCTGGCTAGTGTTTAGATGAGAGACCATCAGAAAATCTCAGTGCTATAGCTTAGGGAACTTGAAAAATAATTCCAAAAGAAGGTGGCAGCAAATGATTTTTGCTTTGTTGCCAAGCAGACTAAATGTGTCCATGAAGTCATCAGCCTTAGATAGTATTTCATACTTTCTCAGTGTATACACCCAATCAAAATTGCTTAAATAGTCTTCGGTTAACACAATAGATCTGAAATGCATAAATCCAGCTGGCAGCAACGTGATTCAGCACACCTCTAATTTTCTGCAGCCATTTAATGGTCATCTTGGACAGTTGCTGCCTGCCTCTGCTAGCCCTATTAGGTAAAATGCTCCTTGACTTAAAAATGAGGGTGGAAGAGTTGCTATTAACAGTTTTGCTTCAAGTCAGAGCAAGTGTTTCTCGGCTTCACAACTTTGTTAAGTAGACTTCAACTCCCAGTCCATCCATCTTAAAGTTGCCAAGCCTGAGAAACAGCAGGTTAGAGCAGTGTTGTCACACTCGCAGCCCATGGGCCGATGCATCACGCACTGGCTATGCCCATGCCTGATTTAGCAAAGGGGATGCTTTGTTGCATGATGATGCCATGACGATGTAAGTTTGACACCCCTGGAATAATTTATTCCCCCCCCTTAATATAATTATTCTGAATAGCTTACAGACTGTAAAAACTAAACTAAAAATAACCACAATGAGGTTTAAAACAACCATAAATAATCATTGTCACGCAAGCCCTCACATAAGGACAGAAAAACAAAGAATAAACAGAAAGTAAGATGGTAACAGGTATAATATAGAGACTCCAGGAAAGATCCTCCAGATCAATAAATATCTTGAACTAGGACAGCCTAGGACTCTCTCAATATATCTTGAGAACATTGGTGCCCTAAAAAAAGAAAGATAAAAAGCAGTAATATGCTAGCTCTTAGACAGAGCAATGTCCACAAATCACTAAGCCATGGTTTATAAGGTACAGATTAAATCAGATGGACTACAACATTCTAAACCAAAATATATTGTTCATAGATCATGATGGCTGGGTACATACAACACATCAAGCCAAAGCCAACAAACTATGCTTTAACTAAACATTGTTTATAAGCTGGATCCTTAAGCTTATGTGAAAGTGTAACTACAGAAGATGCTTGTCCTTGCTTTTAAAAGTCAATATAGTATTTAAAGGGCTGGCCTAGAATTGGGGATAACCAAATTCAATCCATTGTATTATGAAAGTATCTAGGTCTCACTAACAGATGAAGTTACCTACATTGCTGTTGTGTGAATGAAAGGAGAATGGAAGCATAAATGTTATTTTGCACCCTAGAGAAGTTGAGTTAGAAATGTGTAATTGCCAAATAAAAACAGAATAAAGCAATATTTGTTTTATTAAAAGTTGTGCTTCTTGGCTTCCTCCAGGTAGACAAAAGCCAGAGTGTTGCATTTACCCATAAACTATGCTGAACTACCCAAATTTATTGGCAGTGGTGGAGCCAGTGCACACAAAGGCCTGCTGAGTCGATCTTACAGCTTTAGAATGACCTAGAAACTGGCCTAAGCTTCTTTAAGTCTTTCCAAAAGAAACATCATTCGATATCCTATTAGGACAGTTGTCATCTGCACAGTTACCATTGGAGGAAATGCGTTGAAGATGCAGAGTTGCAATTGAGTAAATGCATACATAAATGTACTACACAGCACCTTAAGACTACATCACTAATTGATTCTTATATTGTAACGTAACATACAGAACAAGAAGCGTGTTTAACTCCTCTATCACAAAGTAAATGATCTGATACAGGGCTGCAAATCTTGGCAATTCACTCAATTTCTCCAAGTAAACAATTTGTTCCCTTTCCTTTAGATATTTGGAACTGCTGTCATGTCATCCCTGCCTATTTTTTTTTTCTGTAAAAATGAACAGTCTTTAATTGCATTTCTTGTGCTTCATGATCTAACTCTTAGTCATCTTTGTTCTTTCTTTTTGGTCTCCCTTTTTTTAAATTTTGAAATGGTGACAAGCTCGCACAAACATTTCAAAGCTTTGCAGAACAATATAGCTTCAGCTGGCATCCTGTCTTCTACAGCCCTCTGTTGAGTGTACATGCAATCCTTGGTTCATCTTTGTGCCTCAGTTACTACCCTTATGACTTCCTATCCCTGTTGATTTTTGGAAAATTCTTAAAAGGAATGTGTATTTTTTCATTGTAAGAATCAGATGTCCAATATCTGTCTTGTTCCAATTAAAGGTGTTCACCATCTGCAGTAGACCCAAAAGTACACAAAATGTCCTTTTCCTATGAATTAATTTACATAACATAGATCACTAAAATAAATTGTTGATCGTTGCAACACATGGCATATATACATATACACCAATTTTTACTGAACTCTTTTGTATTTCAGCCAGACATGATTTATACATCTGATTTGCCAGTAGGAGATATTTATTCAATCATACTAAGCTATGATATCATTTGATTTTAGATTAACATGTTTGAATCCAGTTCATTGTGGTAGCCATCAAATTTCAAGAAACTCTAGTTAAACTGGACAATATCTTATTGCAGTATGTGATCCAGCCCATGTATTTCTGGAAACTAAGATAAGATCAAAGCTGCCTTTAGGTGAATTAACAGTGCAAAGTTTCTTAACTTAAAAAAATAGACACCCTTTCCAATAAAAATATACTTCATTAGAGAGCCCAACTTATTTAGACATATGTTGTTCATTAGTTCTTAATAGTTTTGAAAGTGTAAAGATGATTAAATATGCCAGTACAGATGGATAAATTTTAAGATTCTGAAGTAAAGGAAATAATTTTGACATGAGGTACAGTAAGTTATTGTTTAAAGGAGCTCCTAATTTACTTGGCCATCTGGGCTAACTACATTTGGGATATAAATGGTACTTTAACCTCACCACAGTTTTGGTTGAAATCCTTTTAAAATAATTTACATTCTCATAAGGGAGAGAAAAACTCTTTTTATAGAAAGGAATAAAATATTAATAACATTTTTATCTTTATTATCTGCATAAAATAATATAATTATCATACTATATTAAGTCATAATTGGGTTAGCTGTGGTTTGCTACATAAACCAAATTTGTTGGGTTTACATAGCATGCTAAATTTTCAGCTTACACATCAATGGACTAAGATGGTACAATATGGTAACTGAAAATAAGCAAAACATATTATCTCTTAAGAGCTTATGTGACTCAGATCACAGATGGGGGGACACTAAGGGAGTATGGTGGAGTGGTTAAAGTGTCGGGGTCAAAGCAAAAAGACTTCCCTCAGCTATGGAACCATGTTGGGGACTTTGGGATACTGTAATCATTCTTTAATCCTTCTCTTCCAACACACACACACACACACAAACCCCAGCCATTTTCTTGGTGGTTTTTCTTGTGGGGACGAATAGGAGGAGAGTGCGCTAAATATGCCCTCTTGAGTTTCTGAAGGAATGATAAATAATTAAATAAATATATTTTACTTAATGAACAAACCACAGCTGGCTCTATTCACACACTGTTTCTTGATTTTGGTTTAAATACATTATGTGAACTCAAACAACTTACAATAGCTTGTCTTAATTTATGAACTTGGCCTTAGGCATTGCACCCACCTAATCTCATGTAAGACTAGTTATTTTACATATATCTGTATCTTCATCAGAAGCTGATATTAATTGATGGCTAAATATAGGATAGGAGTCATACATCTTGCCTATCCATGGTTTAACAGTAGTATAACAAACCACAATTAGCTTGATTCACACAGCATTTTTTTTTTCATATTGGGGCCAAGAAACATCCATGAAGTCATTAGGAGTCAAACCTATTTACTTTAAAGCAGTAAAATTAGCCCTCTATTGCAGACAATGAAAATAATATGATGCTTTAAATGAAATCTAATGTTTGTATTTTGCTTTTTAAATGCACTATGTTCTTTTTAATTCAGGCCTGTGAACCATAGTTATTATCATTTACTATGTAGCCAATGGGAAACGTAATGCTGAATGCCAGGCATCTATGCTGAGCTTGGTTGAAGTAAGACATGAGCTAAGGACTATTGGTCACATCTTACAGATTCATTTTTATTAGGGGCTAACAGCCCACCTACATATATGTCTTGCAAGATGGTTTGAACAATATTAAACATGACTCCTTATTTATGTATTTTTTCAGCTGGATCAAGCAACTTAAAAACATGACAGAGCTATGTCAGCCTCTGATGATGGCTGAGTCAGAACCCAACGGAGTTCATAAAGCCGAATCTCCTATTTCCAGTAGCAGAACTGCATCAGAATGTGTGATGTTCCCTGCTGGCTCAGACCAAAGGCCAGTCTGGCTGGATTTCCTGCTGGCTGAAAGCTGCGTCTCGCATTTTAAAAAGAGAGTCATACTGCGAAGGCTCGTAGTTCCAAACTACTGATGGACAAAGTGAAAATAGTGGTTCTCTATCTGAATAGCTGCATAAACCAATACATTAATTTCATGTAGTTCTGTTGATCCTGCCATTGCATTGTAAAACACCTAGAACTGTATGATGTGAGAGACAGATAAATGGTAGAAGGTAGGTAGGTAGGTAGGTAGGTAGGTAGGTAGATATAGATGATAGATTGTGTAAGTTAATTTCATGCAGTTAATTCTGTTGGTCCTCCCATTTTAGTAGCAGAAAGAAACATCTTAAACAGAGATAAAATGCAACCTGCTTATGCAATAAAATAACTTTCTTCTTTCCCGATTATTTCAAGTGAGGCAGTAGAAGATCCAGACGAGTGACCTGTGATGTCTTTTGGAACGCACTGCCACAAGAAGTACCGGTGATGGTTAAACCCAATTACTACTTTTAAAGCATTAAACAACTTCATCTACCGGTGGCTGTTAATCTGAAAGGGAAAAGGTCGTTCCTCCTCCTGCTGAGGATAGACACTTGTTTTGGGGACAGCGCGTGGACCCCCGGGCCCGACCGCCCTGCCTAGAAAGTCTTCGGCGGAGAAAGTCTTTTATCCTTTACCCAACCCGGCGCCGCCTTGGGAACCTACCCGAGAGCTGACGGGCGGGCGTCTAGCAGCCATTGGGACAGGCGAGCGAGCGCCAGAGGGGCGGAGGTGGGGGGGCGGGCGGGGAAGAGGGTTGGAATATTGCTGCAGCGGCGGCGGCGGTTCGGCTTCTTTGCTTCAAAGCAGAGCGCGGTGAGAGGAGCAGCAGCGGCGACGACGCTAATTCCGGCTGGCCCCGCCCACCCCCGCTCGGCCCGGCTCCGCCGCTAAATTTAATCTTGAAATGGTGCTCCAGGCGGCTCCCTTGCAAGTCTGATTGTACAAATCTCCCACCAACTCTTTTGAAAGCCTGGAAAGTGAGGGAGGGTCCTTTCTGAGATTCTTCCTTTGCCAGTTATGCACCTGTGGGCTCCCCCTCCTTATCTGATCATTCCCTGTGCAGCATCTTCTTCTCTCCCCAAGATCAGTTATTGATTTTTATTTATTTGTTATTATACCACCTTTATTATTTTTATGAATAACTCAAGGCAGTGAACATATCAAACACACTTCCTCCTCCTAGTTCCCCTCACAACAACAACCCTGTGAGGTAGGTAGGAATAGTGACTGACCCAAAATCACCCAGTTGGCTTTGATGACTAAGGCAGGACTTGAACTCACGATCTCCCACAGTCTAGCCTGGTGCCAAACTTTATTTGCACATATCATTACACTTCCTTAATAGTTTGTGGGAATGCTGGTGATATACCTTGATTCTGCAAAGTAAACTACTTTCTGATAATTCAGTTAATTAATTAATTAAGATAATTAATGCCTCATAAAACTGAGGAGGTATGAATAGCAATTGGTCCTTGCTCATCTATTCTTCTATATTGTCATTAATACAGGGGGGATAGTTGAAGAAATAGGATTTTGTGATGCAACATTTATACCAACTCTTCACACAGTCCGCCAGATGTTCGGACTGGATGTCAGCTGTTCTGAGGAAAGCTGCCTTTCGTAATTGACCAATGGTGAGGTTCTCAATGCCGGTGGGGTTCAAATGGGGCTCCAGTTATTTTGGGTTTTCACCGATGGCAGCTATTCATCCTGAGGCAAAGCAAGCACCAACTTAATATTTTAATAATAAAATAATAAATAAGCAAGAAACAATAAATAAATAAAACTTAGCAATTTTAATATTTAAAATTACCAGGCTCCCACTCTCCTTTCTTCTTAGCTTCCAAGGCCAGCCATCGCTACCCAAAACCCCAAAGCAGGAAATGCAAAACAACAAAGGACACTAGGTCCCAAATTCTCTCCCTTCAACTAGGGCCTCTCTTCGCTTGGACAAGTCCTCCGTCCACTCACTTTTTGCAGCCTCCAAGTCGTCCACTAACTGCGGCCACCTGTAGATTTCTGCCCTAGCCCTGGAACCCATCTAAGAATTAAATAACAACAATAATAACATAATATCTTTAAAATAAAAAAATAAAGAAAAACTGACCACCAAATTAGTTCAAACTCTTACCAGCCATCACATTGTTGTGCAAGGTAGAATGTTCTTCTCTCATCAATTACGGTGAGGCGGCCTCCATCCCTGTGGAACCTACATACCAGAATCCATCGATTCCCACATCACTGTCATTGATGAAGAGAAGAGGTGAGACATTCAGCCCTGGTCAACAATGTGATGGTTGGGATTTGTCCTTGGGCAACAGAAGCACAGATTGAATATTTTAATAATAATGAAATAGTAAGCAAGGAACAAAACAATGAATAAAACTGAGCAACCA
>JANHJO010007198.1:457999-470654 GCA_032468235.1 Pseudoxyrhopus heterurus | reverse complement strand
AAAATAATTCTGAAGCAACTTAGCAATAAAAGTTGATATATCCAAATGAGCTTTGTAAACCAGTACACGTTTCTTTCTTTTGCAAGGAAATGGTGTTATATACTGATTAGCCTTTCAGTATTTGTCATAATTTAAGTCATTTATCTAGTTCTGTAGCATATAAAAATATGATTGCCCCTATAACATTTCATGTAGAATACCACAATGAAGTTTTCAAGCAACCCAAGAGTGTGCTTCCTAGAGTTACCTTTGGTGAGATGGGCAAGTATATAAATTTGATCAATAAATAAATACAAATGTTAAGGTTAATGAAGTTATTTTTTTAAAACCATCATTTGAAATGTATAATAAAAAACAAGCAGGAATATCAGTTTGTGGATTTTGATTAAACATTATACATATTTATAAAGATCATTTTATTTCTATGCATTCATTCATTCAATTTCTATAGCCCCCCATCCCAGTCAATGACACAGGGTTTATAATTAAAAAAATATACAGGTAGTTCTCAATTTACAACAACAATTGAACCCAAAATTTTTGTTGTTAAGCAAGAGTTGCTTAACTCTTTTTAAGTTAACTCAAAAATGAGTTTTGCCCCATTTTCAACCTTTCTTGCCAATGTTAAGTGAAGCATTGCAGTTGTCAAATTAGTAACATGGCTGTTAAGTAAATCTGCCTTCCCCACTGACTTTGCTTGTCAGAAGGTTGCCAAAGGGGATTACATGACCCAGGAACTGCAACTCAGAGGTAGTATTCAGCCAGTTCTGACAGGTTCGGGAGAACCGGTAGCGATAAGTTTGATTGGATCAGAGTACCAGCAAATACCACCTTTGATTGGCAGATCGCATAGCCATGCCCACCAAGCCACGCCGACAGAACTGGTAGTAAAAAAAATTGAATCCCACCATTGCTGCAACTGTCATAAATATGAGTCAGTTATCAAGCATTTGGATTTTCATCATATGACCACAGGGATGCTGCAACAGTCGTAAGTTTGAAAAACGGTCATCACTCTCTTTTTTCAGTGCTGTTGTAACTTCGAACTGACACTAAATGAACTGTTGTAAACCAAGGACTATCTGTATTACACTTAAAACACTAAAAACATTTTAAAACAATAAAAATATGTTGTTTCAGTTGGTATTTGTCATTTAAAGCACAAAACAAACAAAATAATATAATTTTAGAACAGTGAAGGAAGGAAAATCTTGGATTATGCCATGTCTATTTTAATTTGGGATATGGATAAGGAAGAAGGCAGAAATCAAGAGTTAAAGTATACAGTTTATTGGTAATGCATTTTCTAATGAGTTTATCCACACATTAACTATGCCTATAATGTGTTTTGTTTGTGTTTGTTTTGGAAACTCAGCCATTTGTGGTATGTAAGGTATGGTTTGTTTATTTACTATATTTCTATACTAGCATGCTTTAGGCCATTTATGAGCTAATGTACTATATGAACTCCAATGACTATTTTATTCCATAAACATGTTGCATGAGCCAGCCACTTTTTATATACTACATAGACTGGGAATTTCATATTCTATCAGTTAAGACTGGAATAGAAATAATAAAACAGTAAAAACAGTAGTAAAAAAATAGAAAACATTTATGAGAAAGAAGCTCACAGAGGTAGAATTAACTAGTCCAATCACATTTAAGTCACGAATATAGTCCTATCTATTGAAATATTTAAAAACACAGGGATAATCAGAATAGTGGAAGGTAAGAATTTAGAAAAGCTGGAACCAAAGAAAAATTATCTCTTTTGGCTGTGGAGCAATAAAAACTTCCTTATGCAATATAGAGTAGGATTAGCTAGTTCAGAATAGAATGGAGTGGAATAGGAATAGAAATAGAAAAAAAAAATAGAAGAGATTTATTGGCTCCTTACTGACTGCCAGAAAATGGAACTCAGAATCCCTTGACTTTGTTAGGCTTTGAAGTAGCTTTTATATCCTGAACACTAGCTGCACATATTGTATTCAGCCATGATTTTCCACAATGAACACAATGAACAAATCAAAATCAACGTGCAAAAAAGAAATAGTTTGGTATATTGTGAGCCAGACTTTAGTATTTGACTGCTTTTCTCTCTGGATCCTAACCTCGGTCCTTGATGCTTCCAGTCCAGACCTAAATCTCCTAAGGACCTTTTATATGGCTGGACCAGGAAGAATGCTACAATTTTGTCAACTGCTTTCTTGGTGTTTTTAAAATTGAAATATTGGGGAAAGAATGTCAGTGAATGATTGACACATATTATGATCTATCTATGTTCTATATTATGTATTATTGGGTTGTGTTTGTGTTGCATAATCATTTATAAACTTTTCTTAGCAAACTTGTATGTAGCTACATTTTTATCCTACAATGTACAAATCTGATATTTTAGATTTATTGTGTTATTCAAATTCAAAACTACCAGTATCATGGATTATCTTAATTGTTAATACCGTATATCTGGGTTAAGATCCAGAATGGCAACAGTTCTGGATTTGATAGATAACAATGAGCCAGAAACCTCAACTGAAAAAGTATGCATTAGCTGGAGCTAGTGCATGTATCACCCCTTGAAGATTTGCCACAGTTTTGCTTTTCATATATCCAAGTACCACATGCATGTGTTAGAATTGTCAAACTGAATGTGTAATCAATACAGGCAGAAGGGAGCACTATTAAAATGAGTAATTGTAGGTGGCTATGAAACAGCTTATATCTGAGGATATTTGGTTTGTGGTAGCTTTCCAGGCAACACCGGTTGTTGTACTGGCTATGTTTCAGGTTTTCAAGAGCACAGTTCTCACAAATAACCTCTCTCCCCCACTTTTTTTTTGTTCTTCACTAGAATTGCAGTGCATGCATTTGGCTAATAAAAAATACCAACATTTAGAAATTATTTTTCTTTATAAGTTTTCTTTTAAAAATCACAATTAATATCCTATTAAAAGCTACTTGCAATCTGTCTGTCTGTCATCTTTTAGTGGAGCTGGATAGTGTATAGTATGTGCATTATAGTAACTGAAGGATTTGCTAGTCAGCTCTGTGTACTAATCTGGCCTGTGGTGAATTGCTAAAATATTCTTCAATAAGATTTCTATCTAACATAGCATAGGATATTCAGTATGTGCTAGATGACACTTCAGTCTTATAACAATGCATGATGTAATGCAATTAACTGTTTGCTTCAACTAAACATAAGTTCCAACCAGATGAAATAATTTTCACAAACCTGTGCTTGATTTCTCTATAATTTATAGAACAATCAAAATAGATACTGCACAGAAACTTTAAGATATCTTGGGGTTTTAGCTTAAAGAGCGGGTATGATAATTAAATAAATAGGGTTCTTATATGGGAATAACTACCTATGTGATTGCTATCTATGTGATTGCAAATCCCAGCTCTTGGACTAAGACTTAAAGGGATAATTAGGTCACAGACAATTCATCCCTTTTCAAAAACCTAGCCCTGAATTAAGTAGCATTTATTTTAGTATGGATGCTCTATTTGAACTCCAGATTATTTGATTTTTGCCCTGAATGAAATAATGTAATTGTGTGCAATTAACTAAGAGGCAAGCCCCAATGGCTGAATTTGCATGGTCCACAATATGTCCTGTGTGAATCCAATCTATGAAAATAGCTCAGTGAAAAACTAGAAACCTGTGTTGAGCAATGTGCTATTAAGCTAAACATAAGAATGCATGTTGTATGAACATCAGCACAGTATTCAGATGAATGCCCCGTTAGGTAGCTGCACACAGGACCAGAGCCTTCAGTAACTTTTTGCGTATGTATTTAAAGCACACAAGACTTCTCTGAAAATAGGCATGAAAAGGAAAGGTTTGCCCATAGATTAAAGCAATTCTTGTTATATCCTCTGATAAGGGGATGAGACTGTCTAGGTTTGGGAGGAGTTTGCTGTCAGAGCTCTGAAGTTCTATTCCTGGGCCTCTTACTGATTCAGCATGTAAAGCTGAATGACTCACTTCCCCACTGTGGCCTCAGGTTCCCCATCTGTGGAAAGCCCTTTGGGATCACTGGATAGGAAGCACTAAATATAATACCCATCTCCACCCCCACTGAATTTTCCCAAAGCGGAAGGGGAAATGGCAGGATAGGGGCAGCTGTCCTATCTCAAAAGGCAAGCAGTATCAAAAAAGAGAAAAACTAAAACATTTCCAATGGTCCAGGAAGGCAATAGGTGACAAAAGCACTTGCAGTTTGCAGGATACACTGCTCTGAAATATCAGTTATTTCCCTTCTAACATTTGGCTTCCATGTTTAACATTTAACAGGTGATAAATGTTATAGTATGTCCTTTATTACTTATGACATGGCATTTTTATTTAGCATTTTGCTTGTTCGCTTTATTTTCTCAGATTGTCTACAAGGGTTGTTTAATACCTGTTATATGACAATGCTTGTCTTTTAAAAGAGAGGTTGTCAAAGTATTCCATAGGAATATGAAGTTGACGACTCTAAATACAGGTAGTCCTCGACTTATGATCAAATTGAGCCCAACATTTCTGTTATTGAGACATTTTTTAAGTGAGTTTTGCCCTATTTTATGACTTTTCTTGCCACAGTAGTTGAATGAATCACTGCAGTTGATAAGTTAGTACCCTGGTTGTTAAGGGAATCTAGCTTCCCCATTGACTTTGCTTGTCAGGTCACAAAAGTTGATCACAGGACCCCGGGAGACTGCAAAGATCATAAATATGAACCAGTTGCCAAGCATCTGAATTTTGGTCACATGAACATGGGATACTGCAATGGTTGTAACTATGAAAAACGGTCATAACATTTTTCAGTGCCGTTAAATTTGAACAGTCACCAAACAAACTGTTGTAAATCGAGGATTACCTATAATGCAAGGGCTGCTGGCCAAATGGCAGAAATACTCTCTACCTGTATGGGTTTGTATGTTTGTATCCTGCCTTTTCATGCAAGAGCTCAAGGCAGTGCATACAGTTTTCTTTCCTTCTACTTCTCTACAACCTTCACCCTTATAAATAGATGGGCTGAGAGGGTATGATTGGTCAAAGTCAGTAAGTTTTAGTGGCCTTTCTAATACAAATCCGTCGCCTTAACTACTAGACCACACTGGTTTTCTCATATATATTTGATTTTATGATGACAATAAGGGAAATAATAACTAAGCTATTAATAAAATCACACTCAAAAAAGCAACAGGAAAAAAACCATTGCTTCTGCTATTTACAGATCCATCCTATATATATATGTTAGAATAGCTGAGTCAGGAACTGTAGGACTGGGCATAAGACAAGATACACTGGTGGAGCATACACAAATGAATCTGCTGGTGAAAACCAATTGGCAGAACATTAAAATATACAGATTATGATCATGGATGGGCTTGCTGGTTTTAGAACTTTACACAATCTCCGTAACTTATGGGGCACAATTCCCCTATGTTGACATGGGCAAATAAACATAGGTAGCTATAGTCAAATCTCTCTCTCTCTCTCTCCCTCTTTCTCTCTCTCACACACACACACACCATTTGAAATATAGCTACTTAGATCCACAATCATTCTGCATTTGTTACTGTGATAAGATCACAAAATATAGCAAAAACCAACATGCAATCTCAACTTCCTAGCATAGCCTATAAACCCTACACTGGGAAGCCATTATTCAGTTAATAGACTATTTCCCGAAAATCTAGAATGGGGTTTTCCCTTCCCCTCTCAGAATGAGTGGGTATAGGATAAGACAACCATTTCACCAAATGTAGTTTCAATTCTTCGAACTTGTTTCTCTCCTTTTTGTGCTGTTATTTTTCATGTGTATATCCACTGTACAAGTAGTCCTAGACTTACAACCATTTGTTTAGTGATCATTCAGTTACCATAGCGCTGAAAAAAGTGACTTATGACCAGTGTTCAAATTTACGACTATCGCAGCATCCAACAGTCACATGGTCACAATCTGGACATGTGGCAACCAGCTTGCACTTACATTTGCAGCATCCCGCAGTCATGTGACCGCTATTTGCGATTTTCCCTGCCAGCTTCCAACAAGCAAAGTCAATGAGGAAACTGATAGGAAACATCAAAAGTTGTGGTCAGATGATACCTCAAGGCTGCACAACTTAATGATGAATTTTCCAGTTCCAATTGTGATTGTAACTTGAGGACTACCTGAAGTGGCCATTTATATAATGACACGTTAATATACAATTAAATCCAGTTAGTGAATAATCAAAGCTTTCAATTATTTTTAAAATGAAGTAATGGAAGTCAACCCAATTTAGGAAAGACTGAACATGACTGTTGGCAAACAATTGCAAAGAAGCAGAGAGCAAAAAACTGGTTTCTGAAAGAGACACTCAGGTATTTTTATCTAAAATGTGGCAAGCATACATAGAATCCCAGCTTGGAATTAAGAAATTATAAACACTGATTGTGACACAGCAATAAAGTGTGATCTTGTATATGTGAGGGAACTGGCACAAACGAACTCAGTATGCAGTTTCCATTGCTAATCTTGACTGTTTTTCTATTAGTGAATGGTGTTGTCCTTTACATTTACGAACGTGCCAATCATTATACTCAAAAGGTTAGTGTTTTTTTCCCTATGGTTTGTTGCCATCCCCTTTCAGCAAACCACCCAGCTGTGGGGAAAACCTCTAGCTGCAGCAGGAATGGGGCGGGTCTCACTTCAGGATTCTTCCCATCTTGCTCCATGCTGGTTTGTCTGGGCCTTTCCATACACTCATTTTGGATATTTCTCAAAGAAAAACAATGTGGAATTTTAAAAAGGGGCAGACACCAAGGGAGAAATAGGTCAACAAAGAAGCAGGCTGTGCCATAATTGTGCAACCAACTAAGTCCTTAGAGCAGAAGTGAAACTGACCAAATGCCAGGAAACCCTTCTCCTGGAGAGAAGAAATAAATAAATGGAATTGACAGATTTAAGACAAATGGCAAAAACACAACAAAAGGCCATTTCAGTATCAATTCTTGGGGGCTTTTGGGGGAGGGCTTTTTTTTGGACACTGCAATGAAGAAAAGAATGCTGTATCTTAAGACCAAAACATGTTTCAGAATACTATTAAAAGGAGATAGAAAAAAAAATCCTACCCTCTTCTTCCCCAAACAGGATAACGAAGCCTGGAGAAAAGTTAGTCTTAAAAAAAAGGGAAGCAGATAGAATGGAAAAAAAATTAGAAAACAAGATAGCCAGTGGAGGGCAAAGGGTGGAGAATAGTAACTACATCAGAGATTGGACAAATACCATGTGTGAATATATCTCCTAACACTTTTAAACCACCTCCCATCATATCCTCAACAGGTCAACTGACATTCTCTCCAAAATAAGAGTGTAAGGTACTGCAGATTTTATATACCTTCAAGGTAGAGTAAGATGGTGTACAGTTAAAGGGAAATTGATACATTAAATCTAGTGCACTTTTGTTGTTGTTAGTTGCGAAGTCGTGTCCGACCCATCGCGACCCCATGGACAATATTCCTCCAGGCCTTCCTGTCCTCTACCATCCCCCGGAGTCCATTTAAGCTCGCACCGACTGCTTCAGTGACTCCATCCAGCCACCTCATTCTCTGTCGCCCCCTTCTTCTTTTGCCACACATTTGCTATTTAGCCACAATTTAAGCAAAAATACTGAGGTTAAAAAGACTTAAATGCATGTAAACAAATGGTTTATACTACACAATTATTTTATCTTTTACTTGCCCTAACCATGTGTCTGACAAAAATGTTCACTAAATTCAAAGATACCAAACTTAGACCAAAAAAGCTAGTCCTGTGCTTACTTATACAGACAAATGCCCTATTTGTACATGTTGAGAAGTGATTTCTACTGTCTGCTTCATAATTCACTCACTCAAAAATGCCTCCACTTTTTATTTTCCCCCAAATCCCAATGATGATTGATGTGATATTTAATATTATGAAGGCAACATATAAATGACATCAAGTGAAGAGGCAATTAAAGCTATATTACAAACATTTCAAAGGAAAAAATACTGTTATCACAAAAATTATGGGATTGGGTATATCATATTTCTATAATATGTTTTAGTAATAATGCTCTGTATTTCTCTATAAACCAAATATTTCTAGAGGTAATCAGTATGCAATGCTTATAAACTATCTGTCAACCATTCTCTTTTATATATTTAATCTATTGAAAATATGAAACAGAAACATCTTCTGGCAATAGAAATCATTTCTCTGAAACCCAATATTGCCCAGAGACCCAGCAGCAGGGGTTGGATCATATGAGAGCTGAGAAAACTGTACTCAACCTTTGTTTCCTTAAAGTCCAGAGTTATCAGGACCAGTAAGAACTAGTGCTAGTGTGAGTCTGCTTTGACAACCATCCACTTCTTCCTACCTTCAAACTATTTATCTTAGAAATTAGGCAACAGAAGGACATGAAAAAAGATTTACAGAAAAAACTTGTAGATATCTTGCACATCATTTCAAGTAATTCATATCTAAATGTATGTTAAACTTTGCTACTTGCCTAATATGTTAATAGATAAAATAGAAATAATTTTCCCCAAAGAAATAAATATGCACAAATTTAACACTGATTATAAATCTGAGATCACATATCTTACATGACTTGCAGTACCTCTATGTTCATTGGTATTGTTGTTTATAATTTTTTCAAACACAATTAGAACAGTCTTCGTTGTTACCAAATGGAACTGATGATTTAGCATTGTTTGTGAAATGCAAATGATATAGGAGAGGACTATTGTCAAAAAATGTACACTAATCTCTTTAACAATTACTGTTTTAATATTTGTATCACATAAAATGCAAATTGGCAGGAAATAACAAGATAATGGTAAAGACTACTTACCATTAATGTTTTTACTCATTTCCACCACTTACCAACAGTTGGCTAATACTGCTGCTGAAAAGCCCTGCTTGAAAATGAAGTTTTGACAAAGAAATCAAAGGATATGTATTGTTACCTTTTCAATGGATTTTGCTGCTCCAAATTTAGGCTGTCACACTACATATGGAAAAAATAAGTTCCAGCTGCCAAAGCCAGAAAAACTTCATTCTGATTTGATCTTTCCAAAGATTTAGGATTATGCAGTATTTATAAGGCAACTTCATGAACTCCCAGAAGATATCCATGCAACAAAATCTTCATTTACACAGGTGTATTTCTGAGCCTGCATATACTTTAAATCATCCTCAAAGAGCCATGGAATGCAAGTTAATCAAAGTTAAAGACAGAAAAATTAAAATAATCCCAGTTTGTGATGTAAGATTGCCTTGTAACAATTTAGTATGCTTTTACTGTGAACATTGTAAAGTGTAAAAACAAGGCCACCAATTCTATCTCCATCTCAAATGAGTTAGCCCTCATTTAGCAACTACAATTAACAATTCAGAGGTTAAGCAAAGCGGTTGCTAAGTGACTGGCTCACGATTTTACACAGGAAAAAGCATACCATGTGACCCCAAAGGCAAACACCTGACTGAGAGAGAGAGAGAGAGATGCTGTAAAGCTTATCAATGTGGGTATTGGTTGCAAAACTACTTTTTCATCACCATCGTGACCGCAAATGGTTGCTGTCAAGGCAGTCACTAAGCGAGGACTACCTATAAATTCAACAGCAATAGTAGGAAAAGTAAAACACATCATTCCACATGACTTCATCCCATTCAGTTTAAAGCTCCTCCTTTTAAACCTTCTGTATCCTCGGATCCAAAGAAAGTCTCAAGTAATAAACACCACCGCCACATTTTAGATGAAAAACAATGCAAATCTGAAATAAAGGTTAAAATGGATAGTTTCTGTACCTACACGAGGTGAGCGGCATATAAATTTAATAAATAAGAAAAATAGCTCAGATAAAAGTGAATCTTTCTCTTTTCCAGACCCAGCAGACGGGGCTGTAAATTCCACTAAAGGCCTGTCTAATAATTTACCTGGCACATCTTGCACAGATGTTCAGGGTGACTTTGGCTTGTGGTTCAGCTGTATGTGAACTTCGAGCTTGGTTAAATTTGCTTCCAGTAGACACCATACTGGTTACCCCTTCCATTCTTAAATCATCAAGATCTTCTGTAAAGGAAATGGATTTTTTAAAATAAAAGTACAGTTAAGCATTTAAATAATATAATGTAATATATTCATTATTAAAATCCTTATAGAAATTCTCAAGGTAAAACAAATGTGGAATCTGGACAAAAGAGAGAAGGGGAAGTGATTGCTGAATGGGTGCTGCTGTCTGTTTCCTGAGTGCTGTAGATCACACACAATGCTGCTGAGTGACACTCGTTGCCCACTAAGTGTGATCTGACAGTTGCTTCCTGCTGACCTTGAGGAACAAGGAAGAATGTAAGAAAGCCAGATTCTGGAGATCAAGCAAACAGTGTAGTTTGACAGGGGGGAGCATTTGAAGATCCTTCACTTAGGATACCTTCCCATTCCCATACCTTCCCAATGTGAATTTCGTTGTATGTGTATATTGTATATATATATGTACAATGACAATAAATTTATTATTATTATTCTTTCTAGGATTGCAAAGGTAATGTGGGATCAGGAATAAAGACAACCAAGGAATTCCCATCCTTCAACTAGCCCGGTTTGTAGTGTGTGTGTGTAGACAAAATAAACATCAAGCTCAATTGAGATAATAAACTTCCAAAGATCCAATCTATATTTTAACCACTTGAGATTAAAGAATTAACAAGAGATTGATCTTTTGAGTCTAGGGAAAAAAACCATTAGAAACATTTCAAAAAGTAAAAAACCCAGGTTTTTTTCTGCTTATAGCATGATGGATAGAATATGAACACTATCAAAATAGTAATTCCTGCTGTGATTCTCTTTAATTTGGACAAAAAGAACTCTGCGTATACTCAAATGAAATTCACAATTATAGCGTATACTCAGAGATGCATAGGCTAATAAGAAATTCCATTTAAGTATTTGGAGGTTGATGCTTGATTAAGAAATTAGCTCTTTGATCAGCCGTCTTAAAATAGGCTTTGGTAATATGTCTTTATGAATTTTTTATGAGTTTCAATTTGCGTAATCTATTTAAAATGCTCTATATGTTTTTATATTCTTACAATGTAGGCTGATTTAAAACATAAAATTCTACACCCTTTTCTTTCCTTTGCCAATTCTTCAAAACATAGTATAAGACACTATTTCTGACATGGAAGCTTTATGTGGAGAATATATTATCTTCACTCAGCAAATCTTAGGATATCAATCTCAAACGTATTTCAGTAAGATTTAAATTTCATGAGAAAAGTCTAAACCTGCATCATATCTTTCAACAAAAGATTATAGGAGGCAAAAAAACTGAAAATACAATATATTTTTAGAAACACAAAGACTACTATCATGTCAGATTATAACATCTTTTCTCCAAATGATTCTGCTTTTGAAACCAATCTACAGTAGATAGGCTTACGTCTGCAGCCTATTGCTCAATGTATTTTTCTTCAATACATTTCCTTCATAACATATCCAGATGTAATATATTTTAAGAAATTGTTGCCAATGTGCAATAGAATAAGGCATTAACATCAAACCTCAACTTTGAATCAAAGTTTCATTTTTTTTCCACCTCAAGCACAAAGTCTACAAGGTTTCCAAGTAGAAATAAAAGTATTTGTATTTTTTTCTCAATTTAGCCATCTCTGCTAATTCCATTGATTTTTGCAGCCATTCGTCCACTGTGGGGGTCAAGATGACCTTCCATTTCTATGCGTAGAGTAGTTTTGCTGCCATCAACATGTACAATATCAAAGTTCCAAAATTTTGATTATATGGACATGTTTTAAGAGGGAATTGAACAGCACATTCCTATGCCTTAAGATAGTCCTTGAGTTATGACCAGAATTGGGACCAGAATTTTCATTTCTAAGCAAGCCGATAGCTAAATGAGTTGGGGCCCATAACTGTAGGGATATTGCAAGAGTTGTAAGTGTGAGGACCAATAGTAGGTCACTTTCTCAGTGTTGTTGCAACTTTGAATGGTTGCTAACAAATGGTTATAAGTCGAGGACTAACTGAATCTCAAATAGCCTTTAAAGGTCCAGATTCAAAACAATTTTAAAATGAACACTGGAGCTGATTATCAAGCAAAAATATCTCTAAATCTATTGGTGGATTGTGCAGGGATAATTCAAATCTACTTTAAAATTCTGACTATTGAACTGTAAGTTCACATATTGAACATTCTAAGTATTGCAGAGTCCCATGGAAGCATAAAGAGTGGCAACTCTCACTTTGACAATTTCACAAATCTGGAACCCAAATTTTAATTTAATGTCAACATTTTATACTTTTTCCCCTCATCAAAGATAGCAAAAATGCATAAGTGATACTAAAGACAAATATAAAAGACAAAAATACAAATATATGTGTCAACATAGTTGTGGATGTTTTCATATAATTAATAAAGCATAATTTAGAAACCAGGATGAGTTTTGTTATATTATCAGATATAGAATTCAAATACAATAGAAGAATCAAGACTAAAATGTTACAATTGAACATTACAGGATTCTCTTTGGACCTACAACAAAGAGCTATTTAATAGCAATAGCAATAGCACTGTATTTATATACCGCCTATCAGGGCTTGCAACCCTCTCTAAGCGGTTTAC
>JANHJO010007198.1:413216-423804 GCA_032468235.1 Pseudoxyrhopus heterurus | reverse complement strand
CAACATAGGCGGGACAGACCCCTCTCTCAAAGAAGCGTTGACCAACGCCTGGAGCCAGCCTCGTGTCACATCCCTACCGGCCGAAACCAGCCAGGATGGGCACGGGTCCAATAAACAGGCGCTCATCGCTCCCACGGCCCTGTCCACTTCCTCAGGAAGTACAGGATCAAACTCAACCCATGTACCTTAAATCTGATTATAACAAGAAGAAATCTGTGTTTATAATCTTTTAGGAGAGCCTGCATCTGCTGAATTAGCAAATAAAATGACTCCCTTATTTGTGCCAATAGTAATTGAGATCTTAGCAAAAAATGTCAGCTTCATCACCTTGACTCATTGCTTTAGCTCCACAAAGGTGCTTTTTGAAGGAATACATGAAATAGACAGCTGAAATTTGCACTCCAAACAGAATCAGCTGTCTAGATTGAAAATGAAGGTGGCAGTGAGCCATCTTCAGCAAGCAGTGGCAATTGACTTGGCTTGTGTCATGCTCTCTTGCCCACTAAATGATCACAACTCTTGTTCCTATCAAGGTAGCATCGAAGCTTGTAAAGTAGCATGATTGCCTATCTCATTACTAGGGATATCGGATTCCAATTTAATGGCTTCTTGAAGATAAAAACAGGAATACTCAGGCAACTCTACATATATATTGTCATCTTTGCCCATTTTTCCCCAGGTGAGCAACCTGAAGAAGATCCTGCAAAGTGTGGTTGAATACTCCCAGGATGTGAGTATATTCTGTAGGCTGAGTTTGCTGGTAGAGTGACAATATAATTGTTGCTGAGGCATTAAATAAGCAAGCATATGCTTTCAAATGAAGAATCTCAGGTTATCTGTTTCAGTTACATTAAAGGCAATGTAAAAAGTAACTGTAGCTTCAGTCTGCATTCCTTGTTTTGTATTCATAGATTTTGTTATTTAGCATTACTTCAGATATGTTGAATATGATATTTCATTTTCTATGGATATAGAGGTTTGTTTGTTTCCCACTTCCTACTCTGTTGAGACTCAGAATGGGTTTACGCTAGGGAGACCTGGGTTTAAATCTTTCTTTTACCAGGCTGATCCACGGTCATTTGATGTAGAGGGTTTATACAGGAATGAAAGTGGGAGTGCAACACTTATTGGGCAAGTGGCTTTTTTTTAAAAAAATGATATTCTTAAAATGTAACTTTCCAACTTCTGCATCCATTGCCTCAGTTCTGTTTGACAAGAATTATGCTTTCAGCAGGTAAACCAAGTTAAATAGATAGTGATAGCTGGAATGCTAGAATGCCCATGGGTGGCTGGGAGGTATTTTTTAATGCTATCTACATATCCCTAAGGTGCTGGGCCACCAAGTCCCAGAGCAGCTGTTGCCTGATGTAGCCTTGGTTGGAGAGCTGTCTGATCCGGCCGAGCTTGGGAAATTACTGCAGTTGGTACTAGGCTGTGCCATCAGCTGTGAGAAGAAGCAAGGTATGTATGTGCAATTTGATAGTACACGGGAGGGGATAATAACGCTGCATAGACATTTATGCTAGGAGAACATCTTAGCAGTGAGTACTTTAAATACTGGTATGGAGAGGCTAGCAAGCAGCTGTCCAAAATGTGGTGTTGCTTTCCTATTTACAGTAAATTCTTAACTTGTTTGGAATTTCATTAGCACTAAGTTTAGAAGTTAGAGAACCTTCTGATCCCTCCTCTCTCTTCTTCTTTTAGTTTTCTTTTTCCCTTTCTTCCCCCTCTGATTCCATAAGGATGTCTCCTGCTTAAAATTGAGGCAAACTCTTTAGGCTAACATCTGATATTCTGCCCTACCCATTACCCTTTCTAGCCTATTCTCTAGTGTAATGCTGTTCAACTATCATAGCATCATGATTCAAATAAAAGGGTGGTCTGGGGAGATGAGTAAAGAAAGAAACTAACAAATTAGATCTTATTTTGTGCCCCTAACTTAATCTATTTGTAGATTACATCCAGCAAATCATGACCTTGGAAGAATCTGTTCAGCATGTCGTTATGACAGCTATTCAGGAGGTAAGTATGGTTTTAGACTGCCATCTGGCATGAAAATAATTCAGCCTGGAACTGGAAGCCTTGTTTTGACTGCCCCTCATTCTCAAATCACAATCACACTACTTCCCAACCAGTGGTTTCACTACAGTTTTAATTAAAACAAATAGTGCCCAGATGCCAGAATAGTTTTGGTCTTCTCCAGGATGACCTTACAAAGTCTCTTAGTTAATTTATGTCTGTTGAAAAATAATGTGTATATGTATATGTATATGTATATGTAGATTCTACACTGATGTTCTTTTCTCTTGCAGCTGTTGACCAAAGATTCATCGGATACATTAAGTTCAGAGACATACGGGAATTTCGACAGTCAGGTATCCCAATGAATGACATAACTGGGCAAAGTAATGCATATTACTTACCCATGAATGGAGAGCTCTGCCTTTTTCTGCATGATGAAGTAGAGGAGGCAAAGCATGCATTGGACAGAGTTACTTGAGTGTGTTTATGATCATGCAGTTCTTCTCTGATTCATTCCTCTGCCTTGATTTACAGTCCCGAAAGTATTATTTTCTCAGTGATGATCTAGAGGAGACGGATGACATGCGCCAACATTGTCATGACTTGGAGCATCAGGTGGGTTCCTTTTGGAGGCCAGGGATGTTATTAGATAAAACTTACATTTCTACTTTTGCTTTCCAGATATAATTCCAAAATGTGCTTACAATGAGGTGCCATTGATCTTCTGTAAGTTGACTAGTTCTCAGTCTGACGGAAAATCTGAGTGGCTTGCAGGGTCTGCTAATTTAGCAGGGCTTGTCCATATTGGTTCATTGTGGGAATGATTACTGTTGGCTTGGGAAAGTTTTGATTAATATATCCCTAAACATGGGATTGGCACCTCCCCTGCTCTGGGGACTTGAGTAATTGGTTCTGCCTTGGAAAAAGTAAAATGTCTCTCCCTCCCAAGCGCCAGTTATGATCCTACATCTTGGGTTGAGGTGCAAATGTTTTGTTAATCGTGTGGCTTGCTAAGCTGCATGGAACCAACTGGGTGTGGCTGCAGTGTGGTGGTGTATCCCTCCTCCTACCCTTCCCTCTTAGTGCTCAGCTGTTCTCTTTTTCCACTCTTTGTATAGAGAGCAAATCCATCATGGAAGCTTTGAGGCTACCCTGAGTCTGGTAATTTTATCAGGTGACCTGTAACCCAGGTTTGTTACTATGTAACTGAATCCATACATCACATTAAACCATAATTTGTTTAACAAGCCATTGTGACCCGGTTCAAAGTGCCAATCCATAGACCATGGTAAGAGCCATGGTAGCACAGTGGTTAGAGTACAGCCCCATAGTCAGGAGTTCAGTCCTGATCAACTCAAGGTTGACTCAGCCTTCCATCGTTCCAAGGTTGATAAAATGAGGACCCAGATTGTTGGGGGCAATATGCTGACTCTCTGTAAACCGCTTAGAGAGGGCTGTAAGCTACTGTAAAGCGGTATATAAGTCTAAGTGCTATTGCTATACAATCCAGAATGATTGCGTTTATAAAAACCAACAACGTTATGGCCCAGCATAGTCTGCGACCACAGCCTGTGCCTCTTACACTCATCCAATAGCAGAAATAAATTGATCTTCTATAGAGCTACACTGTAACATTTGCTGTGATTGAGAAGTTATTTGAATTATGCAGTCATAGAGCATAGCAATGGGTGGTGAGGGATCTGAAAAAGGGTAGGTTGATCTTCCTCCCTTAAACCCCCTCCCACTTTACTCCTCCAAGGTGCTAAAGGGGCCCTGGGGATGCAGTCCCTTTCCAGAAGGTAAGTGCCCTCCCTTTCCCCAAGCTCCTGCTTATGATAATTGAAATGCTTATCCAACAGCAAAGCCCCATGCCTGGTGGGCCTGCCTAACCTCCTTGCATGAGCATGTACAATGCTGACCAGTTAACAGCTGCTTGGGATTGGCTTGGGAGGCATACAGAATCTGGGGTGTGTGGGGCAGAGTAGATGTTTCTGACCTCATAACAATTTAGTTTTGACCACACAATTATTTCCTTAAGCTTCATACGTGCCTCTAAAGATTCTTGACATACTTCAGTTGAAGGGAAGTAATGATTGCAGCCTCTTCAGTCGGTAGTATTTTATCTTTGTAAAAGCCAAAGATTGTTGTCACAGGTAAATGGCTAGGTTTCATACCGTTGTTGCTTAGACAAAGGAAACACAACTTTTTAGCAAGATTTCACTAGATTTTCTGAAGGAGAAAACGGCCCTTCTTGCTTGCCTGATGCTATTGCTTACAAGCTAGAAGTTCTAGTGTGAATAATAGAAGTCTTCCCAGAAGGTGGTGCCAGACGAATTGTGCTCGTTTTGGGTATGGGATTGGAGGTCTTGTGCATAGCACAGTTGTCTTTTGATCCTGTTTTATTAGCAGCTGTGGACTTTCCCAGTGCACACAATCCAAGAATGCAGAAGCAAGTGACTATCTATAGCTTCATGTATGGGTGTGACTAAGGAGAAGTTTGGCTTTTCCGTTTTTGAGCCTGGCCAGAGAGGTAATAGCAAACCTCGCCTGCCTCTTTGTTTTCTAGTGCACTTATAGGAAGAGCTTAAATGGCTCAGACTTTGAGGGCTTTAAATCCCCTTGGACTTTAGCTGTGAACTTTGATGGCCACAGTATTAGACCTTTGAGGCCTCACTGTTCCAAGTTGGTTGATACTTGTTCTCTTTCCCACCTCTAGATCTCCATTTTAATGGAGGAAAAAAACTTACTGGTGCTGGAGAACAAGACCCTTCGGGAGCAGAAGTGCTCTCTGGAGTCAGATGCTGCTGGACTCACTGGCAAGAAGTTGCTTTTGCTTCAGTCACAGATAGAACAGCTGCAAGAGGAGAACTTCCGGTAGGGCAGGTACTTGTGGGGAGGGATGGGAGAGTGAGTTGGTACCGTCTGCTAAACCACTAGGGCCCAGGAAACTAGGTTTGTTTAACTAGGTGTCTTTGGGCCAGGCTGGAAAATGGTAGAGATGATTTTCGAGTTCGCTGCGAAGATCTGGAGAAGGAGGTGCAGGAGCTGCAACACCGTAATGAGGAGCTGACTAGCCTGGCAGAGGAAGCACAATCCCTCAAAGATGAAATGGATGTACTCCGGTGAGTCTTTTGATACCTTGGCTATGAGGCAGCAAAATATTATTTCTGTAGGTGTATTTGTGGTCTGGGAAACAAGCCATGCTCTGGGATAGGTTGTTAGGTCAAACCTGCACGTGCGTAGTGGGTGCTATATATTTCTAGAACTTTATGATTTTGGAAAATAAAAAAAACAGCTTGCTAATTTAAAAGGCATTTTGGAATTGTGTAAGAAATACATTGCAAACAAAAATCCAGATGCTTTGTGACCTATAGGTGCCCACAAACTGACAATGGCACTTGAAGCTCTGGAAACAGTAATTTGGATTAGCTGTAACTTGAATTTTAAGGAACTGCATATGGGAATATGGAATAAGCTTCTTATATAAAATCCAGCTTGGGCTGACTTGTTAATGTATTTCTGTCAGCATTTATTGTGGCTGTATACATTTCTAGGCTCCCTTCTCCCATGTTTGAATTTTAACTTTACACAAAGTATGCCATAAAATACTTGTTGCAAATCTTGTGTTCCAAACTCTAGAAGCCAAGTTTGTTTTTTAAGCTAGGTTGTCAGATGATCTTGTGTAGAAATTTTGGGGTTTTCTTTTAATTCTTAAAATACAGCATAGAAATCAGTTTTTCAAAGATTGTATATAAAATACATTTTTGTTAAATGCTGATTTTTGATCCATTCAGACTTTGATTCCTATGCCTATAAATGCATTGGTGGGGTGCCCTTTCAGCCTAAAAACAAAATGGGAGCCAGAACATAAGAAACATTAGGAACAATATGAATGAGACAATTGTTTCTTATTGTTATTGTTTCAATCTGTGGTACATACCGGCCTTGTGCAGCAATATCATTGCTTTACACTGATGCTTCCAATAGCCAAGAGAGTTACTTTTCTGCATAAAAAGCAGGCAGTTAGATGAGAACTGAAACTGATTTGATGTTAAAGTATGCGAAAAGTGTTACACTGCCTTTTTTTTTTTTTTTTTGCTAAAGCCATTCGTCAGACAGGGTGGGACGGCTGGAGGCCATGGTAGATTCTTACAAAAAGAAACTGGAAGACCTGGGGGACCTGCGTCGGCAGGTCCGTCTGCTAGAAGAGCGAAACACAGTTTATATGCAGCGCACCTGTGAGCTGGAGGAAGAGCTGCGGCGGGCCAATGCTGTGCGTGCACAACTAGAAGCCCATAAAAGACAGGTATGGTGCTCCTATCTGATCAGCTGGAAGCCTCGCTTTGGTAAGGCCAGCAAGCTGCTATGACAGCACTACTGAGAATTGAAAATGTGTTGTTTTTTTTTTGCGAAGAAGTCATTTGACTAGAACTAAGACAATTACTGTGTGTTGGGCCTTTAACTGTATCTTTGCTACTGCTTTGGGGACGGAACAGTTGTCACAATTGCAGCTTTATGATCAGTATAGTTTTTGGCATATGAAAGCATTTAACGTTGACATACTCATGATTGGGAAGAACAGGCTGATCCCTGCAAAACAGAAAAGGAAGAGGAGAAAACAGAAGAGACCCCAAGCAGATCTCCATTCTTCTCCTTCTCCTACTCAGGTGCAAGAGCTCCACAGCAAACATGGGGAAGAAGCCTTGAAGGCGGAGAAGTGGCAGTTTGAATATAAAAATCTGAAGGAGAAGTTTGAGGCGCTGGTAAAAGAAAAGGAGGTAATGCAGGATTGGTATTCAGGCTGGATATTCTTCTCCTTGGCAGGGTGGCAAGGATAGAGAAATCTGGAGGGGAGGAGGTGCCTTGGCAGGCTGGTTCTATCGCTTCTTCAGGAAGTAATTAAGGGGCTGATGTTTTAAGTAGTTTTGAGGGGAGTGTGATATTAAGGGTGTTTCCACAGAGACTGATTGAAGAGCGGGAGGCCCTTCGGGAGGCTAATGAGGAACTGCGATGTGCTCAGGTGCAGCAGAAATTCCTAAACCAAGCAGGTGAGTTGGGAGAAAACCTTCCTCTGTTCTCTCAGGGGCTTCTCCGTATTACTTCGGGAGGGAAGCGGAGCTCTGATCTCTTGAACCAGTTCCAAATCACAGTGAGCAGCCACAGTGAAGGAAGGGAATCTGCCCTCATGTTGGCTTGATGTCCAGAATCAATAACTCATAAAATGGCTTGTTCAGTTTCAGCTTTGTTTTTTAAATCAGTAATTGTGGTCTATAAACTATATAATTAATGGTTTAGCATGTATGATTCAACCAGTAATGGTTTATTCAGTAAATTTAGTAAAGTGTAATCTATTTACTACGTCACTCAAGTATTCAGAGATAATCCTGTTGTATCTGCAGTGAAGAAGATGGGATGTTTACGGTAGGAGGTGTCTTGAGAATGAGATTTCCTCATCTCATGACATTAGTATTTAGGGGCATTTAGAGAAGTATGAACAAGTATGCTTGATCTGGTTACTGAATTAAGCCATTTTTTTTCTGGATATGTACAATATTGTAGCATCAATTAAGAGTCATGGTGGCACAGTGGTTAGAATGCAATACTGCAGGCTATCTCACTGCTCGCTCCAGGAGTTCAATCCTGACTGGGTCAAGGTTGACTCAGCTTTCCAAAGCTGGTAAAATGAGGACCCAGATTGTTAGGGGCAATATGCTGACTCTGTAAACCGCTTAGAGGGTGTAAAGCACAGTGTAAAGCACTGTGAAGTGGTATGTAAGTCTAAGTGCTATTGCTATCAATTAACCAAACCAAAGGCTGAATTCACTAAACACCAAAACCAAGCTAGCTAACCAAGTTTTGCTATCATGTAAATGTGGCAATTTAGTTCTTTGCATGTTGGGTAAGATGACCAACTTACTCATCTAAACTTAAGTAAACCTTTTCCCAACTTGTATTTCCTCCTCCTTGCCCCTTCTGAGGAATATCTCTTACATTAGAGCTTCTTAGCTGTCAAACTCACGGCCCGCAGGCCAGATGTGTCATGCACTGGCCCCGCCCCACCTGGTTTAGCAAAGGGGGGAAAAGTCCCAATACATCACATGACAACGCTGTGACAACACGAGTTTGACACCCTCGATGTAGTGTATTTTGGTCAAATGTATAAGGTTGAACTTTTACCTGGTAATTGACAATGCCCCTCCCCAATACTCCTTTTTAAAAAAAATAAAAACTAATGTTTGTTCCCTTCCTTATTGCAGATGCTATATTGGAAGACATTTCTTCTCCAGTGGATAATTTGGCAGCTGAAATCATGCCAGCAGAATTAAAGTAAAGTACCCGGTTTTTTTAATTACGTAAAATATGATTATTTAGTCCATCCTGATATCTTTTGATAGTGATAGTTTTAACAATTACTATCAATAAGGATAATACTAAAATAAACTTTACCAAATTGGGGGGGCTTTCCTTTGAAATAAGGGCAAACTCCTCCAGATCCTAGTGAGGATTAGAGGTTTAACATTATTAATTCATTATAATTGGCTTTCTCCATCAGCAAAGAGGTGCATTACTGTTGCTAGAAGATCCACACTGGGAAGTAGGCCAGATGAATTGATTTTATTCTTCCTGGTGCAGTGAATGATGAGCAGATGCTCTCTGGCTTGCTTTCCAACCTAGTACAGGAAGTCCTTGTCTAGCAACCATAGTTGAAACCAGCAACTTTTTTTGTTAAGTGAAGCAGTCACTAAGTGAAATCCCAACTATGCTTATGATCCTACTTCAGCTTTCCGTACCTATACAGACCTGCGAAGGTTGCAAATGCAAGTATTGGTTGTAAGATTACTTTTTCACCACAGCTGTAAATGACCCCTAAACAAGGCAGTCACTAAGTGAAGACTATGGTACCTGTTGATCCCAAGGATGTCATTAATTCCTTGGTCATCATTCATGGCCATCTGTCACAGTGTGAATTTTTGCTAATTCCTCATGCATTTAAATGTGTTTTAGAAGCAGTACAGGGAGTCCTCGACTTAAGACCATAATTGAGCCTAACATTTCTGTTGTTAAATGAGACATTTGTTAAGTGAGTTTTGCCCCATTTTACAACTTTTCTTGCCTCGATCGTTAAGTGAATCACTGCAGTTGATAAGTTAGTAAACCGGTTGTTAAATGAATCTGGCTTCCTCATTGACTTCACTTGTCAGAAGGTCGCAAAAGGGGATCACATGACCCCGGGACATTGCAACTGTCATAAATATGAACCAGTTGTCAGATATCTGAATTTTGATTGTATGATCATGGGGATGTACAAAGGTCACAATTGTGAAAAATGTAAGTCATTTTTCCAGTGCTCTTATAACTTCGAATGGTCACTAAATGAACAGCTGTAAGTTGAGGACTATCTGTAATCTATTTTGTTTTCTGCTGTCATCGGGTCATGAAGAATTAAAAGCAGGTGAAGCCCTGAAAGCAATAATCTGGAATAAGAGGGTTGAATAAGGATTGTACGGAAACATAATTTTCCTCCATGGGCCAAAATTTCCAGATAAATCGGGTCTTCCTTCTTCAGTAATCCTGAAATTGGGTTTTTTGTCCCCAGGGAGACTATTGTACGGCTACAGCACGAGAATAAGATGTTATGTGCTCAGGAGGTATCATACCGGCAGCAACAGGCTGAATTGCAAGGACTCCTGGAAGAATCAAACCGCAGTAAAAACCAGTTAGAGGCACAGCAAAGGTATGCAGGAGAGCTGGACAGTTTCTCATTTCCTGCAAGGACATCTAATTTTTCTTATTTAATCCTGGACAGAGATTGAAGAAATTTTCACACTTTATTATTGGAAGAGAAGCCATCATGCCACGTAGAGCAGGGGTGTCAAACTCGCTTTGTCCTATCACCTATCGCAACTTTTTTCTCCTTCGCTAAACCAGGCGTGGGCGTGGTCAGCGCATGACGCGTCCGGCCTTCAGCCCTCGAGTTTGACAGCCCTGATGTAGGGGTCTCCATTGGGGATGTAAAGCTTCTCAAATTGGCAGTTAATAGTGCTTGATGTTACTTTGTCCTGGTTAGTGTTTTGAAGCTCATTGATATTGGCCTATTATTTCAATCTTAGGGAGCAACATTTTAGCTTTTATATTTAAATAAGGGGTGAGGGTCTTGAGCTGACGCATCCTGTGCCTGATGCAGTATGAAGATAATAGTGAATTGCCTTATACTTCTTATATTTTTAAATAACAATGGTGATTTTCTCTGTTTGCATTGGAGTCACTCAGAAATGGAAAATAGCCTCGGCTTTTTGGTTCTTTAATTCATCCCACTCTCATCCATATACAGTGGAACCTCGGTTCACAACCGCTTCAGTTCACAATCAAAAAATCAGCTAAATGTTTGACTCAGTTCACAACCAAATCCTCGGTTCACAACCAAACTTCCTGAGGACAAATCACAAGAGAGAAAACACCTGAAAGAGAGCATCCTTCCATCATGGAGGCGGACTCTGCTGCAAAACAGCAACCTCTCTCTTGCTCAGAATCGACCGACTGAACAGTTTTCTCTGTTCTTCATGGT
>JANHJO010007198.1:390632-401262 GCA_032468235.1 Pseudoxyrhopus heterurus | reverse complement strand
GCAAAGAATGACACTAAGATATAAAGTAATCAAAACTCTCAATGTTTAACAAACAAACATTTAATAAAACGTAAAAGCATAATCTTTAAATCAGTTGACACTATACAGGATTGTGAAAGAAAAAGGTGCCATAGAACTCATTTACACCTCATGGCTTTTTCCTTCTCGGTTCATCTTGATGAGAAAAAAAACGAGAAACATTTCACCAACACTGCAAAGTAGCGTGATACTCATATCTACTCTATGTTCATATGAAGTCTATTAAGTTCAAAGTAAGGTTTAAAACTGGCATGTTCTTTGATAGGAACAGAGTATTTGCTAATGAAATTAAGAGAGTCTGAACATTATCTCTTAAAATTCCCCTGATATAAAGGTGGTTTTTTTTTACAAAAGTGTGTTCAGTTCTGCTGGTCCCTCCTTTCAGGGCCTTCTTCCAATAAGATCACCATAATAAGATGTCCCAGGCAGTAACTCCATCTCACCTGTGGATACACAATAACTGGCTCATTCCACATTTTCTTCCTCAATGGGGCTCTGCAGCCATGGGGGATAGCTGCCCCCCTTGCTGGGCAGCTCCTTTGGGTTGTGAAGGAAGGAAGCGTCTGAAGAGTCATGTTCTAGGAGTGGCCAGGACAAAACATTTATATTAACTGATGTATCCACAAGGGGCTCTGGATCATGGGGGGCAGCTGTAACATTCTCCTGACCCAAAGCGCTGCTCTGAGGAAGTTCACCCAGCTCAACAATGTGAGACTCAGGAAGAACACTGTATGCTTCCTTTCCTGGGCTGCTGGTATCATGGTCAGAATCTCCTTCAGGGATGAAAGGAATGCTGTTACTGCGCATCTTCTGACTGGCAGGTGGGGTACACGTGCAGTCAATGGCCTGCATATCCTGACAAAGGCAGCTGTAGGTGGTTGATGGTTCTGAAACACAGCTGTTCTTGCGCTTCAGCAGAGAGAGACGGCGTCCAAAACCACCTGAGGTAGGAGCGGTAGAGAGCAGTCGGTTCAAGAGGTGGGCAGGCACATGGCGGTTCTGTTCAAGGCCCTCGGCAATCTCCTCCAGAGGCTGGAACTGCATCTCCTCTTTGGCCAGTCTGGAAAGTGAGGACAAATGGTTGAAGGAATTTGCACCACCATTTTGCATCATCCATAGATACTTCCCTTACTAGAAAATAACAGGGCTTTCGCTCAAGTGGGAAATGCAGTGTCATGATGCTTGTACAATTACAGTCTCACCAATGGGGAGCTTCACGTACACTGGGAAAAGATTGTTGATCTATCCCAAATAAGGAAAACCCCAAAGGTTCATTCCCTTGTGATCTCCCTTGTTCCTTTACCAGTTAAACATTTATTATTATTACTAATTTTTGTGCTGCACGAAGAAAAAAGAAATCCTTACGTCACATCAAAAGTGGAGCCTTGGAATGATGGCTGTTGCAGCAGAAAAACTGTAGCTGCCGTATAGGGGGCTCGTGGGTTTGAGGCATCCCAATATCTATCCTTCTCCAGGAGAGGCAGATCCCCATACATTTCATCCACACCCATCATGGAGACCTTCAGAAGAAAACTGAATGTGAAGAATCCCTTTTGCAGGCAGACAGTACTGGTGTTTGCCTGTCTGTTTGTCAATATATATGTAGGATATGTATGTATTGGGGTAGGGAAGGATGAGAATCTCAGCTGTAGGGGAGGGGACAGGTTTACAACTATTGGATCATGGAAAAAATTCATCTTCACTTAATTTGCTTTGCTTCACTGAACAGCTTTGCCAATCCTTAGCAGAAGAGGAGAGGTTGGGGGTTACCTGGAAGTTCCTGTCGATCAATAAATTGGTTTCAAAATCATCATCATCCTCTCCAAAAGGGTTGATGAGTTGCTCAGCCACCTGCAAAGATCCACAATGAGGAAAGATTAATCCTCTGACTGTCTCTGTTTCTAATCTTCTACAGAGCCTCCCAATTTTCTGCCAATTATACAAACAGATGGAGGAAGAAAGCTAACTCTCTTAGCTGTTTTTACTCTGCCCCAAATTGGATTCCCTGGCCTAGCCCTGAGCAATTCTTTACAGCAGCTTTCCAAGGTAAGGGATTCCAGTCATTCTCTCCTAAGATTACCATTAATCATATTGGCTCTCAATACAGTGGTTAATAGTGAAAGAACTGGTTGGGAGCCACAGTAGTTGGAGATAATGAGAACTGTTGTTCCAAAAGGCAACTGGACTTTGATTTTTTTTTTCCCTTTCACTTCTCGTCCAAGAAGCACCCAAGAATTGAAGAAGCTTTTTGGATGAGAAGCAAAATGTTTTCCAAGAAAAATAACCAAGAAAGTCCAATTGCCTTTTGGGAAAAGCATCTTTGGGACAACCATGACCTGGATGATTGAGAATCTCCGTAGACAAGAACTTCTGTTTGACACATCAGAGCAAGATCTGCTTGAGGAAAGCAATGTAGGAAATGCTCCAGCAACCACTGCAAATTAACCAGCTCCATTCTGTCCTACCTTGAGCCATCCAAAGTAGAAGAAAAACTGAAGCAGGGTGAAAACAGGAACCCACAGGTCTAAGTCATGTCCTTCATAACCTTGGGCTGGATCGAGGAACTGCCTTCCAATTAGACAAGAAAAGAAGAAGCTGTATACAGCAATGGTAACCACCTGTCAGAGCAAAGAGAAAAGGAAAATGAAAAGGTGGAGAGCTTCTTTGCTCAGATGAAAGTGATCTTTTTATTACAATAATTACTTAGGATGCAATTTGGAAGTACAGTTTAATCTTTGCTTAATCATCTTTCATTCAGAGAATTAGGACTGCTAAGAAATAGAACATATTTCAGTCTCTTTTTAAGTCAATGTTAATATAAGAAATTATGATGATTCTAATTTTCAGATTATACATTTAATTCCATGATAATTTTAAAACCCTAAAATACGGTAATTTACCATTCCCTATTTAGTAACCAGTGGAAATTAGGTCTACATCTCATGTAACACTGAAAAATAATAGAACAGTATTTCCCACTTGTTATTCAATAATATACGCAGAAAAGCACTGATAACTAATTTAAGTATCATTAATTACTTTTATATCATCCTGAGTAGATTTCGTAAGGCAAGGATTGCAAATAAACAGTTAGCTATTCTAGAGTAAGCTAAATATCCTGGATTACTAGGTTGTAAAGGACAGCATTGTAACTCTGTAGATAAGATGTTGCTGGATGTAATTAACGAGTAGGCAGACCAAAATTAAGTGTCCTGATAAACATACCAGAGAATTGTCAGCCCTAAGGGGACTTCTGCTCTGGTAGAGTTATTGTGCACCCAAGTACTCTGATGGAGAGTATATATTATCTATAGAATTCATGACACACTTGTTTCACATCTTAAAGTATGAGAGTTTTAAAGTCTTCTAAATGTACCAACTCTGCTTTAGCTGTGGCTTTAGTGGCTTGCTGGTTTTAGACTTTGTACATTATCTTTCAAGGCAAAAGTTATTAAGGCAGTTACATCAAATAAAATAAAATAAAAATATACTACATTACATACAGTATGTCATTATTGTGTCAATAATCCACAATTCAAAATTAACTGGATTTAAAGCATTCAATATTTAAAATAACAGCAGCATACTAATTATGTTTGAAATAATGGTAATGATTTTGGCTACCCAAGAATAAGCTATTTGAACTAATAAAATCAAGGCCAGAATTGAAAAATTGTCAAAATGATTCTAAGTGCAGATTGTACGACGAAGAAGAAACCGTGGATCATATACTCATACAAGATCACACAAACTGATTATAAATACAACATAATATATTCATGAAAACAATTCATGGAGCTTTTATAAAAATTACCATGTACCAATAATGAAAAATTGGTGGGAACATAGAGTTGAAATAGTAAAAATGGGCAGGTTAAAATATTGTGGGATTTCCAAATTCAGAGTCTCAACTCATAACATACCAGATATAACTATGGTTGAAAATAAGAAAAGAATGTGTAGATAATTGATGTGCAATACCAGGGGGTAGTAGAATAGATGACAAAGAATTGGAGAAGATCCCAAAGAATCAAGATCTGAAAATTAAAATTGAAACCGACTTTGATGATTCCAGTGGTTATCAGCATACCAAAAAATCTTGGACGGCACTTAGAGAATGTGTGTGTTGACAACATTTCCATTAATCAATTGCAAAAGACATTGCTTGAATTTGCACATATATTACATAATATGTTACAAGATCCTAGATTTTTGGGGAGAACTTAATGCATATGAAAACCAACACAGCTAAAGAATCACCAGCTGTGATTTGACATTGATGTGAACATATAATAATAATAATATATTAAACAATAATAATACTATCAGTATAAGATGTATGAGTTAGAAGGGTCCTTGCAAGTTGTCAACCCTGAAGCTGGCCTGGACGAAGCCATCTTGGAACTTCAGTGCTGCCACACTAGAGCTGAGGGATAGGGAGAGGGGATTAGAGATAGCTGGCGCTGTGTAGTCAAAATAAAATGCTCTCTCTTGAGAACTAAGGACATTCTCGTACCCAGCCGGAGGAAGGAGGAGTGATGTCACCAGACCAGCAGATGCTGCCTTGATTGGGCCATGTGAGTGTTTGGGATTGGGGGGGGGGACTTTCACTTTTAATTAGGTGAAAACCAAGGGACCCCTCAGTCGGTTTTCATCAGATATGTGCCAATATGATATTTCCAATAAAGCTATTCTTTGAGGAATCTACCTGCCTCAGAATTTTTGCGTGCAATGGATCTATTACTTGGAACCCTGACATAGATCATTTGTTCATCCCTCTGTTGCAACCAAGACTCCAGGAAGTTGTCACCCAGGCATTCTCCTCATTCATTCATTCCTTTGTTCCACCCAGGATTTCCCCCAATTCTCCTCTCTCAAGCTCCCCTTGAGCTTCTCTTTTACAAGCTGACTATTCCTGGCTCCAATAACTGTTTTTCATCGGACTTGCTTTCTAGACATTTTATCATCCTGGTAACTTCTTTCTGAATATGCTCCAGTTTATCCATATCCCTTTTAATGTACACAGTATCAGCTCTTAACACAGAACTCCAAATGCAATCTAAGCAGCACAGGGTACAAGGGAACTGTTATTTCCTATGATTTGGGCATAGCACATTGGTTTTTTAGCTGCTACATAAAAATTACCTGCTCATGTTCAGACATTGGGGTATCTTATAGCTAAATTCTTCTTTTGTGCACTGCTGTCAATTTGACTTTCTCCAGTCCTATATCCATGATATAGTTTTCCCTACTCTAGTTATCAAGTTGTACATCACTCTGCCTGTTGAGGTCATTTTTGTGATTTTGTACAATAAGTTATTAGCCAATCATTTTAGCATGGTGTCATTTGCAAAATTTACATACAAGCATTCTTTCCATCCTATTCTTCAGATCACATTTTTGCTGATGATAGAGTTCTGGGGATGCCACTTAATACTTCCCTTCAGAATGATACAGAATCATTTACAATCACTGTTTGGTATAGCTGTCAGTCAGTTAAACCTCAATGCTATGTACAAAATCTATTTGTGTGGAACAATTCTACAGAGATTCCATCTCTATTGTTCATTAATCTGATAGTAAGCTTTGATGGTATACATTGCTGAAGATAGTCTGATGCTGTTTTCCCAGATATAGACTACAATTCCCAGAATTCCCAACTGATGACCATATATAATGGGAATTCTCAACATTCTGGTCCAAATATATCACGAGAGCATTAGGAAAGAGGGAGTAGAAGATAAGCTTAATTATTTTTCTGCCATCTACTGATTTTCTCATAAAAATCCAATCCCTTGCATTTACTATATAAGAATGTTCTTTCCAACTGCTCTCTGAAACCTGGACAAATAACTGGTTGCATAGGGTACATATGTGTGATAGTTTAGAGAGCCACAAAAAAATTGCTAGATGTAAGAGATGATAAACCTTCTCATCACCAATTTTCTGTTAACTCTGGTCATAATCCTTTAATTTGCCCCAAACAAGAGAAAAAAAACACACAAACCAGAAAAGCCAACAATAGGATATGCTTAAACATTCTCCAGTGAAATAACATTTGTGTACTCAGAGTCTGGCAGCTTACCTGAGTGTACACTAATGGTACACTGATCCAGTCATAGTGGTAAAGCATGCTGCAGTTGCCACGAAAGTGATTCAGTTCCTGGAGGGAGAATGCAATCATCACTGCTTGTGTGAGGCATGAGATCTTTCTACAATTACATTTGGCTTTCCACAGTGATATATGAATAGCTTTAGTCAAATCAATCAGTGAAAGTAACTTGTTCTGGATTGAGGCAGAGAAATGTGTTTCTGCTGATTCTCTTGGACTTCTCAGTGACTTCTGATAAAATTGGCCATATATAGTATCTTCCAACTTGGACATTTGGTGCTTCAGTAGTTGCATCACCTAGCTCTGGAAAGTAGTGTTAAGGTACTGTTCAGTATCTCATGGTAATTACATTGTAGAGGTTGGGAAATTGCCAGCTAGGCTGGAAGGAGGGATCAAGGGAGAACTAATTTGAATTCGTAGTCAAATGCTTATTTGGATATTTATATGGATATAAGTGAATTATATCCATAGCACTATCACAACCCAATAAGGAAGATGTAATAAGATTAAATATTACAGGAGTAACTTTAACAAATCCATTATTTCTGCTGATTAGTGCATTGTTTTCAAGGTTCTTACATAGTTACCTTTTTATAATCTATAGTTTTTCCAAGTACTAAGATTATATAGCCTTGGAATTTACAGTAAATAGTCTTCCTAACTTTTGGTTCATTTAAAAACCTAATTGGAACCTGGATACAAAATCCAATATTTGTTCCACACGAACCTTTATATTTTACTTTGGATATCACTCTCCCCATTTGAGACAAAACAAATGATGCCTAGGATGAGAGGTGGTGATGATGGCTCAATGATAGGTATTAATGCATCTCAAAGAAAAGCTCTCCTGACCCAGTTTTGCAACACTAAATCTATAGAACAGAAGCAGACAGCCTAGTGCTCTCTAGATGTTTTTGGACTACAATTCCAACAATTCCTTGCTGCTGGCCATCTTGAAGGAAACTGATGCGATGCTTCTAAAATGCCAGGTCTCTACTGTTATAGAAGAATTTGAAGCATTATGGATGGCTGAGAAAGTGCTCAGAAATGTTGGAACGCCAGAAACTAGAAGTAACTGGAAATTACTATTAAACTAGTTTATAATTATAAGTTTATAATTCAAATGCTAAGATTCCCAACCTCACCTCCATGAGCAACTTGAGAGCACAGTTGTCACGTATGCGGCCTTCTTTACGTGCCTGTGCAGCTAAGTTGGTAAACCAAATGCAGGGGACCCAGTATCGATTGTAGGAAGAGTTAAGATTTTCAAATTTCTTGCGTTCCTCACGAGTCATGAATCCTTGAAGCAAATGCAAAGAAGCAGGTGTTTATATACAATGCCACTCATGCAATTGGTGGAATTCATTAGGAGACGCAATAGCACATTCTCATGCAGATTTTCATAGCCTAAGGTATTCAGGATGTGTTGGTCTATAATATTATTGTCTCCATTGGCTCTACCGATTATGGTTACTGACCATGTAGCCCAATATATCTGGATTGTACCAGACTGGGTAAAGCCGAAAACAGTGCATTACAATGGCATTTACAGGCAGCACCTTCCAAATTAAAGGATGTCATAAATAGTGCTTACTTTGACTTTCTACATTCTTTTTTAGAATGTTCCCATGTAATCACTTCAAAAGTCAACAAGAAGATAGGCCTCTAGTGCTACACTTACCTGCTTCCACCACATGGTCCATGGTGGGAAAGCGCTTGAACACAGCAATACTGACTGAGCGCAAGATCAAGACTGCTGACAGACTGCAATAGCGCATGAGTGTCCGTCGATAAAGCCGTCCCTTCTCATCTACACCATGGACGTTTCCAGAGATGGCACACATCAAGCGATCTGGCATTGGCATGCTGGTGTACTGGTTCCACCAGCGGTTTACTACCAACGTTACATAGAAGCCTGAGTGAATCCAAGAGAGAGAAAGTTATTTATTCATTTATTCAAACTATATTCTGCCTTTCTTCCCAAATTACATTAGAATGTGACTTCCACAATCCAAATCTCATTGGAGGTAGGATTATTTTGTTATAAAACCCAAAACAGGTCCTGAAAGCCAAAACTCAGCCATGAAAACATATAAACAATGAATTATAACAAATGTGTTATAACAAAATGTGTGAAGTGTTTTTATTCAGTTTTTTAGTAACTGCATTTTATTTGTATTCCACATTGCTTATTTCTCTTTTCAATAGTCAGTTCAGCATTTCATGCCCACTTACCATTCTCAGCTTTTACTTCTAGACCCCATCCCTTTCAAAGTTTTAATTTGTAATTCTTTTTACCCATTTTACTCATTAGGAATCCAATTCTTATAATTCCATAAGAATCAGTATTCGTCAATAGAAGTCATTGCTAGTGTACGTTCTCTGATGACCTGTGTTTTTCTCTGAATATTGAGCAAAGGCCAAGATTTTGGAATTATGGAAATTTCAATATCTTGGCTTCGAGGTTTTACTTTTTGCTTTTACAATTGACAATTTGTAATTTGCTTAGTAATCAGCATCCTTTATTTGTGCCATTCCCTTCACAGAATGGGGAAATGAAGGAGGGAGGTTCATATTTGAGCCAAAAACATGAGAGTTGGAGAGATTCATATGTAAAAAAAAAATCACTGTATTTTGCCCATTATCCTTGAGGGCAGATGAGGAGTAGGGAAAGGTTGGAATGGAAATAGCAAGAAGGGGGAGGTTGGGAAATCAAGCATCTCACCCAAAACAAAGGAGATAGGGATGAGATTGGCATACTTGTTGCAATAAATGACCACCTTTTCGAAGACCCGTTTCTGATCTTCTTTTAAGACATACCTAGAAACAGAAAGAGGAAAAGCAAGATTAAACAAAATTATTATTTGGCAGTGGCTGGCTTCCGTGGGTTTGGATTGAAAATTGGGATAATTGAAGGAACCATGCATTCATCATAGGACATCAAGAGAGACTGCTTTCACATATTAATTATCTACATTTGGCTTATTCACATTTCAACCTCAATACAGCTCAACCAGGAAGAGAAACACAGACATATTCACCCAGTGCCCCAAATAGGAGAAAGTTAAATCTCTTTTGCTTAAATAGGCTATAACAGACACAAGTAATTTCATGAACCACATTAATTACACTGTTGTTGAAAAGGGGCAACACCTTATTTACATGTAGTCTCATCACTTATTTTATGTTACAACTGGGCCAGTAATTGAGCCAAGGTTATATAGCAAAGTTATACGAGAATTATTTTAACAATATACGTCCTCATGCCAAAATACACTTTCTGGAAGGAAAATGTCCTTGGAAATTTAGTATGGTATGATATACAGGTAGTCCTCAACTTACAACACTTCATTTAGTGACTGTTCAAAGTTACAAAGGGGACTTAGGACCGTTTTTCACACAACCATTGCAGCATCCCCATGATCATGTGATCAAAATTCGGATGCTTGGTAACTGGTTCATATTTATGACTGTTGCAGTGTCCTGGGGTCCTGTGATCCCCTTTTGTGACCTTCTGGCAAGCAAAGTCAATAGGGGGAAGCCAGATTCACTTAACAACCAGGTTATTAACTTAACAGCTGCAATGATTCACTTAACAATTATGGCAAGAAAAGTCGTAAAATGGAGCAAAACTCACTTAACAAATGTCTCACTTAGCAGCATAAATGTTGGGCTCAATTGTAGTCATAAGTTGAGGACCACCTGTAGTAATTCTTCAAATTAGAAAACCAATTTTATAAAACCTGAGCATGCAGGTGGAATATTAATGACAGCCCAAAGTTCTTGAGCTGTTCTGAGACAACAGGAGGGAAAGGATGCCTACTGATATCCTGATTTACCGATACGTAAGGCTTAGTCCCAAATAGGAAACCGAGAAGACCAGGAACTCCTTGTACAGCAGCTTATAGATGCTCCCACGCCACAGGCTCAGCAGCTTGTAGAAGCCCCCAAAGCGGGCATTGGCCACCCGAGCTGTATATGTAACAGTCATGCTAGGCAGAAAGAGGCTCAGTGCACCTGCAACTGAAGGAGACAACGAGTTAGACCTTAGTACATGCAAACTTCTCATGCACCTTCTCTGTTTCTCACAACAGGACTTACAGTAAAGAAGAAAATGTTACGTTCTTTCAGAGCCTTTCATTCCTTTTGGACAGAGCAGCAGCCTTACCTTTGGGAACTTAAGTTGCTTTCCCCACCCTGACTCCCTCCAGATTGATTCCTTTTGCCTAAGCACTTTCCCACGGCAAGGAGAAAACCCTGCGGGAATTCCTTGCAAGTCCTACTGAAAAAATCTGAGGATAGTACTCTGGTGAGATCACTCCCTTGATTTTCAAGTGGGTGTGTTTGTAAAAGAGCTTTTCTTGCCTCAGCCCCTGTCAAAAGTGTTTTTCCTTTGGAAAAAGTGATAGTTATGAACAGGGAGTAGCATCATTGAGGAGGAGTTATTACAACATTCAGACTGCTAATTGTCATGGAAGG
>JANHJO010007198.1:354654-372142 GCA_032468235.1 Pseudoxyrhopus heterurus | reverse complement strand
GTCCACAAGTCTTAAACTTGCCAAGTTTGAAGACCCTTGAGGGTTACACCCACCCAGTCAGATGACCAGCAAACCACGCCCACTCAGTCAGATGACCACTAAGCCACGCCCAGCAAGCCATGCCCACAGAACTGATAGTGAAAATTTTTGAATCCCACCACTGCCTACATACTATGACTTACATTATGATCAGAGCTTCATCCAAAAAATTTTTTCTTAATCATCTAAAACCTTTTATTGTTTCGTATCTTTATTCATCGAACTTAGATTTTGCAGTAATCTGCTGAGACAGCTACAGTAGTGGTTAACAAAATAACACACTCAATATCAAAGTATTCACAGTAACCATAGTTTAAATTAGGAAAAAGTAATGACATTAAATAACCAACCACTGGCAAACACAACCTTAAAATCCATTAACAACTTTCAAAATTAGATGCAATCCTCAGTGAACAAATGCTTTTTGGAGGAGCTTTTTTTTTTTTTAGCACCAACTGAAATGAAACCAAAGAAAGAAGAAGCAGGATCTCAACAGCACTTTGAATTGTGCCTGAAAGTTTAGAGTTAGCCAATGCAAAGCCTGTATCAAAGATTTAACATGCTTTTGACATTTAGACCTCCAAATGGTGCTCTTTCTTGGATAATGCTTCCCCATCAAGAGACACAGTGGCCAGCAGAGAATCTCAATGCACAAACAGCAACCTCATCTTCCTTGGGTTCACCTTAAGTCTGTTTTGTCTCATCCAGACTCTTACAGCTTCCAGTAAACACAGCAAGGCCTCAACTGCCTCTCTAGTACAACTTTGGGTGTGTCTGCTATAAAGCTAAATATCATCAGCATATTGAAGGTGTCCTGTCCCAAACCGAGTTTTCCCAGCACCTACGTGTAAAATATTTGAGGTAAAAAGACTGAATCCAGAAGAGTCCCAAAATGAACACCAGGTTGACCTCTTTTTCCCTCTATAGAACTGACTGGGTTGCTATCTAAAAAAGTAATGAAACCATTGAACACTGCTTCCAACCTCCAACCCTTGCAGATAGCCAAAATACTATGTTTGATGATATCCACTGGGAGGTCTAAAAGGACCAGGAGAGGCATGCTTCCCCAATGGAAGACCTTACAAAGATAATCCACTAGAGTAACCAGTTGTCACCTTTATCCCAAACTCAGGTCTGAACTCTGATGAAAATGGGTCCAGACAATCTGCTTCTTCATAGGAACAATGTAGTTGTCTTCTGATAATTATGTCACAATAACCTTGTTCCAGAAGGGAAACAATATTATTGTCCAAAACAACTGGATTCACAGTGGGCTTCTTCATCCACAGGAGAAGGCCACCAGAACGTCTTTCAAGGCTGAGCATCATACTCTCTCAAAGTGTGGTGCTGATGATTTCTCAGATTGCACTGAGCATACCCCCACCCACTTCCGCTAAAAGAACTAGGAAAGGCATGGATGAAGTCTGTGAAGAACAGAACTCATTCTAGAGAGCACCCCGTTTCTATTTCACTGAGGTTCACTGATCAAAAGACATCTCTGGATGATATATGCAGATATTACCACAATCACATCCTTCTGCCCATGACGTCATCTCTGGGAAATCTGAATGATATGATCACCAAAATCCTGGGCAAAGTGGTCACCGTGGCAAGCGGATCTTTGCTAAAATGGAATGTCCTATACTTATTAAGAAAGCTGGGAAATATCCTGCTCATTCAATGAAAAGAATTGAAGAAACTTTGACACCCCCCCCCTTGTTCCCAGTGTAGACCTGAATTTGGTTTGTACTTGTGCCTAGTCAGATTCATTTCAGACCAATGCTCCAGGGATTTTTACTGCCACATTCTCCTGGAGTCCCTAAGTAAAGGTGTCATCAGCCAATAGAAAAAGACTGGTTGAGAGCTAAGGAAGCCTCTTACTGCTAGTGGCCGAACAGACAAGATAAAATTGCCCAGCAGATGACTGAGAGGCTGTGCAAGCATCTGCTAAAAAACATTTGGATCCATTAGACATCAGAGAGTATCTGAATGGGCTCTTTCATCTTAAAGACTTGAGTCCCAATCAATTGGACCAGGAAGTAATACGACTATGGAAAGGGCGGATACCCTCCATATGCCTTTCATGACACTGCTCCAAGGAAAATACAAAGTCTAACGTGTGTATTCCTATGTGTGACAAACCTAAGACTGACCTATGTTTTTTATGTAAGTCATAAATTCCTGAGCTCTCCTAGCCAACAGTGTATGTAGACTGAAACCTCACAGCACAACTGGTAAAACCCAATACCAAGCCAGACCCCAAGTCCAGAAAGGCAGGTAGAAAGTGGGCAGGATGGTTATACCAGTAAGTTTATTGCCTTGTCCTTATAGCACAAGCATACGTACTCCATGATTTCAGAAGCAAAGTCCCTAGTCAAGCTGAAGTATCTTTAAAGATCAATAGCATTCTCACCCCAGCCCCACTTGATCTTTACTTTGAGGCTTTGAAACTAAGAGCACATCTCTGAGAATATTGCCACCTCTGCCCATCCAAGATTTGCCAATGGGTATCATGTCTGCCTATTTGTTCACGAAATGCTCAGAAAATGACCAAAATCTATAGCAAATGAATGTTTGTGATTGGCAATTTGAGGTCAAGGTCACTAGAGTGAAAATGAGATTATCAATGAAATGGTTTCCTTTATTCTGAAATGGACTGTAGGGTGCTCCTCTCAACTCTATCTCAATCTAACAAAAACAAGAACTAACTGGTTTCCCTTATTTATTTATTTATTTATTTATTGGATTTTTTAGGCTGCCCAACTCCCGAAGGACTCTGGGCAGCTTACAACAACTATAGCAATAGCACATAGATTTTATATACCGCTTATCAGGGCTTTTACAGCCCTCCCTAAGTGGTTTTACAGAGTCAGCATATTGCCCCCAACAATCTGGGTCCTCATTTTACCTATCTCGGAAGGATGGAAGGCTGAGTCAACCTTGAGCCTGGTGAGATTTGAACTTGTATTTCTGTAGCTCCAGGCCCTTTCCACCATTAACCCATCATGATTTCCGCCCAACTTCCCTAACAACCGACCAAATGATCAGCTAGCAAAATTATTCAAGCTAACAGCACCTATTACAATCAATATCCCTCCTATAAAACCCATAAGACTTTCATAGCAATGGGCACCCTCTGTTGCCCTAAAATCAGCCCTCATCCCCAACTCTCACTGAAAATTGTTCCTCCCACTTTGGCTGACCCCCAAAGTGGTTGAGTACAAATAGCCCTGCAGCTGGAATCTCCTCTGGACTTCCTGAACCCATTGAGTCAGTAGCATTGGTGACCCCTAACATCACTGAAGCCTCTCAGTTTAACCTATGACAGGATAGGTTGTAACATATCAGACCACTAAAGTTGGCTTTATACCTCAGGGTATAAAAAGGAATAGGTTGAGCTATTGCCAAGCTGATATGCAGGACTGGTCAAGAGAAACCCGAAACTTGTATTTGAAGTTACTAATAGTAAATGAGATGCCATAAATTATTATATCTAAAGCTTCACACCGTCCCCTAAAAAAGTGAACGATCCAAAAAACATGACACATGACAGAGATTTGTGTATTATTTTACCAGAACTTCTTTATCTACCAATATAGATGAAGCTCAAATCACTTATAGGCCACAATATTGCAGGGTTATGGATATTTTCAAAGGTTTCACAAACTTTTGACAGGTTCACAAACTTTCACCACTGTATTCTGCTATTAATTGGAGGAATATAGAATCCTGAAATATCAAAAACAAGCACAGGTATGACAGACTAAATCTCTTCAGTGAAATTCCTGGCAAGCTGCCATCTATGGCTTCCATCAATAAGATTCATGTAGTTATTTCAGACTATAGAACTGAGCACTGAATGGAGTTACTCTACATCCAGCTATGTGCATAGCATTTAACATTAGACTTATTTGAACTTTAGATACCATTTTAAGAGGCTCAACCTCACTTTTTGATATACCTATACAATGTTTAGTATGTATATTGGCAAAAATATGTAAACTGTGTTTTGAAAACAAAAATTGTGGGAATTTATATCCATTAATTCTAAAAGATCTGTATGTAGATGAAAAAATAAATGAGCTAAAAGTCTGGTTTGTCTTAGCCCAAGCCAGACTTTCAGCTCGTTGGAATGAAAACTATCAACTTCCATTTGACAAGGTCTCAAGAGGTCTTTCATTCACCATCTACTTAATTCTTCTAAGTAGGAATGCCAGGGAGAGAATTTCGGAACTTCAAAGCTTTGGTCCGCCCACAAAGAAAACTTCTGAATTTTGGTCCATGAAAAAGCAATTATTTCCTCCCATCAGAAAAATGTTTATATACAACAAATTGCAGTTGACACACTTCTGGCAATGCTTTTCACAGCTGCATTAACTCTAAACCTTCTGATGCAGATTTGACCACAAACATTGCTTAAGATTCTTTTTTTTTCGTAATAACATTATAAAACTGTTAAAGGAGAGAGAAAAGAAAGATTTATTAGGAAGGCTTTAAAATTACAGTAGTTTGACCTGTCTCTACCTATTAACTGAAGTTAGTAATGTTATTCTACAGGTATCTTCTCCTGAAGTACTACTTATTCATCCATTTGTTGCACTGCATTTTATATACATTTAAAGCCTGCAACTTAAAAATAAAAGTACCATCACATTTGTTTCTGCCACAGAAAAAGAATGGGATCCAGTCTTTTTCAGTGAGAAAATTCAGACTTTGCCACACATATTTTCACATTAATTCACCCATTCTTCTGAAAAAAGCCAGAAAAAGATTCCACAATTCCTTGCTTTCAAAAGGTGAAGCCTATTATCAAAGAAAATACCATATACTTAAAGATCTGATCTAAATTCATAAATTCCATGTCTTTTGAAAATCAGTGTACTGTGGGGGCAAACACACACGCTCCTTTGTCTACAAATGAACAAAGTCTTCAAAAGAACCTACTTTATTTTATAAAAGGAAATTTCTGTAGGATTCAGAGTTGCAAAGTACAGGTAGTCCTCAACTTATGACTACAATTGAGCCCAGAATTTATGTTGCTAATTTAGAAATTTGTTAAGAGAGTTCCATTTTATGACTTTTCTTGCAACATTTGTTAAGTGAATCACTGCAGTTGTTCGATTTGTAACACGGTTAAGTGAATGTTGCTTCCTCATTTACTTTGTCAGAAAATCGCAAAACATGATCACGTGACTCCGGGACACTGCAACTGTCATAAATATGAACCAGTTGTCAAGCATCCAAATGTACATCACATGACCATGTGGATGCTGCAATGGTCATAAGTGAGAAATGGTCATGTCACTTTTTCAGTGCCATTGTAACTTCGAATGTCACTAAATCAACTGTTCTAAGTTGACGACTATCTATATTGGCAACTCATGCTTAACTCAGTCATCAAGACCACATCCCAAATGTCCAAGTGAAGGGATGTGCTTTCAAAGTATTAAAATAGCCGATTAAAGCCACGAACTACTAACGTCTAGTCTTTCCCGCCTCCCCTGGGATAAAACTCCCTCATCCCAGTTTTACATTGTACCCAGTGAAAGATTCTAAAGTGATGTAATTTCCTTTCTAATTTTCTTCGAATTAAATTACTCCATAAATACAATATTAGAACACTTCTGAACTCTGGAAGAGCTCAATTATAACTAATAGCAATAAATCCAGCTCTACCATGAACTGCTTTGTTCCAATTTACACTTTTTCCTTTTATATTCCAGCACACAAACACATGAACTTCATAAATAGTGCATACATTGACATTTTAATACCAAGTTTTCTTTGAGTGAAGGAACTGGGGACTAGAAAATGACCTGTACATACACCCAAATATTTTAAACACCTATAATTTGTTAAACTCCAAACCGTTCTATTCCCTTGTCCATTTTTTAAACCATTTCCCACACTTATGATTTCCAGAGTCAGAAAGCTGATAAAACCACCTCATCATTAATACTTTTGTCAACCTTAAGGAAACAAATAATTTAAGTTCAGTGGCTTTATACTCCCCTAAAGTAAGCATCCCCTCCTCAAATAACTTCCATGTTTTGCCTCCAGTTCTTCTGACACTATCCAATGAAAATCAGACAGTTTGAGTGACAAGAAGCACTGAAATTATTTCCCTTACAATTTATTTACATACTTCCCATCAGCACTGGTGACCCTGACGTTGTAAATGAACTGACAGCTTCTATATCATCATAGCACTTGGCTGGCACTGCAATCATTAATCCCAGGAGACATGATCCAAAGAGAAACCAAGTAAGAGAAATAAACAAAAAAGTGACACACATTTAACTTAGATAGTTGGTCCAGGAAGGGAATGGATTCAACGATGTAGTTGGCTTTGAGGTGTCCCAAGGAGTTACATAATCAGTGTATTAAAACAGAAGTTACGTGAGAGTGCCAATTCTGCTTCTTCTAGCTTCACCACAAAACTGTCAGTCGTATGATTTCAACAGATGAGAAGTCAATGGAAAAGATGGAATTCCATCAGGAAAATAATAGGGAAGAGCAGGCATGGAATGGTAGGGGGGGAATTAGGGGGAATCAGTCTATAGGGGTTCATTTTGCACTGGGTGGTTTATAGGGCTCCAGTAGAAGACTTGAAAAGGTATTGACTTTATCAGCTCCTCGCACTTCATGGGGTAAAAGTGGCAACTTTACAATATGAAAGTCTTCATAAAGGTCTTCCATCTGGATAAAGGAAAAGAAATGGAACAGTCAAACAATCCAAAAAACCTAGGAATCAGGATTAAGAATTACAGCATTTTCTATTCAATTTATCGTGCTAGGTTAGAAAGGTTTACTATGTTTATTCTTTATAATCCTTCTTCTACCATCTTAATTCAATGGTAGGTTTAAATTCTAAATATAATTTGCATTTCAATACATTAAGCATGCTAAATTTGAGGTTTGCTATATTTTTTATAGATCAATCTTTTTGTGCAAGTTATTCTGTAGAACTAAAGTTATATCCTAGTGCAATTCCACTTATACAACCAGATGATCCTTTGTATTATTACTATCTGTTCACAACAATATTAAGTCACAGATGCTACTTGTTTTATTGATTAGGCCTTCATATACACTAAGTTTTTCTCAAGAACCTAGGATATCATAATTATAGGTGTAATATATATGTGGATCCAAACAGTGTGGCCTTTTGGAATTGACTGATGGAAATTTTGGCAGTGTGCAACTTTCCTAAATGCTGGGCCATACCACAGCCATTTCATGCCATAATCTTTCAATTTCGATTTACAGATGTTGATAGTTTGTGATTTTTTCTGATTCTTTATGTTCTATTCTATTATCCCCAGGAATTGCCAAATCAGTTATTATTAGATCAGCCAGCAGTTTAGATAATTATTATTATACCTTCCAGAGTAACACTAAGCTTTAAATGCTGGGCTCAAGGAAATCCTGAGGTCAGTCATCCTCAGAGCAAGATTTAGTGAAATAAGAGTCATATAAAGTCATATAAAGGGCGAGGAAGGAAATTATGAGAGAAAATATTAAATTAGAGAAACACTTGAAAGGAAAGTGGTCTGGGACTAAAAAACAGATAGAAATCATTCCTTGAAAGCTGTGAAGAAATTAAAGAATAAAAGGGGAAAATTACAAAATGCTGATGCTAAGTTTAAAAAGAAAGACAGAAAGATTGAGAACTTTAAAAGAAAAAACAAAAGAGAAGGCAAGGAAAAGATTTTAAAAAAGGAAACAGCAGAAAAAATATAAATAGGCGAGCAGTTTGAAAATAAAGGCAACTGGACCCTATCTTATTAAATATGACAAAAAACTACCATCCAAATTAGTTATTATATACATCCTTTATATTATCTAAAATGTTTATAATCATAAGGGGTTACAGAAAAGAATAATCTGCATACCCCACAGGCATATAAAAACAAGACAAGAGTGTGACAGCCTAAAGAACAGCATATCCAGTAAAACAGCTGAAACATTTTCTGCCCTCTTCAGTCATCTGTGATCAGTCAAATTTTAAGTGGTAATGAGTAATGGACAACTGGATTGTATATACCTTCAAAAAGGCTAAACATTCACTGTGAAACAAATGCTGAGAATGTTCTAAAGCACAATACTTAAGCCTTAAAGGCTGAAATAGAATTGCTAACTTCTGGCTATTCAATCTTTCCTAATATAAAGCAAACCCCTACTATACAGATCAGGCCTACGCAACTTGTAGCGGAAAAGGGCTACACTGACACATTAAAAATCACTGCAGGCTGCACAGAGATACCTGGATAGCTGGCCAAGCAGCAGCAGCATTAGAACTGGTGCTGGCCTAGAAAACCTGAGGTGCTTGGCAGTGTCTTTTGGTGCAGAGACAGCAAATTTATTATCACATAAGGCTGCTTGGAAGACTATGCAGGCCTAATATGGATTAATATTTTCCCAGCTTGTTAGGGAATTTGCAGAGCTTCTGATCATACCTGGTCAAGGTATTTAGACTGGATTTTATGCCGAGCCTCACACATCTTGCAAGGCTTGTCAGGGTCAGGAAAGACCAATTGATTGACTATGATATTATGGGTGTCAATTTTGCATTTGGCCAACTCCTGGATAAGCCGTTCTGTTTCATACAGTGATAGGAACTCCGCAATGCAAACACAGATGAAAGTGGTTTGTTCCTGTAACACAGACAAGATATAATTAGTTCAGTGATGTGAACAGAAGTGCATGGTGTAGTTTTATTTCATTTGCTCTCCCCAGAACCATCATCAATGCAGCTGCCTGTTTCTCCATTCCCACTCAAGTCTTATGTCATGTTTTAGAAAACAAGTTAGTGCCAGAAATCAAATCTGAAGAACAGAAACAAAACAGAAACAACTTCTCCTAAGCACCTTAAGTTTTATTGAACTTTTAATAAACATAGGAAAAACTAATGCAAAAGAAAAAAGAAAAGTTCAGAAGGTGCAGAAGAAAAACAAAATTACAATTAAAATACAAATAAAAAACTTTTCTCCCTATAGCAGTCATGTCGAACCTATGGCACGCATGCCCAAAGTGGCACACGGAGCCAGCTGTTGCCCAGCCCAGATCCACTGCGCATGCGCGCGCGCGACCCCTGGGTTTTTAGCCCAAAAAAACAGCTGTTTTTCGGCTCTTTTCTCCCCCTAGAAATCCCAGGGTCGTGAACGCATGCACGGGGGGTCACATGCACATGTGGCCGTACGTTGCATTATGGGTGGGGGGCACGCGGGACTGCACTCGTGCAAGCGATTTGGCACGCGAACCGAAAAAGGTTCGACATCACTGCCCTATAGCCTAATTGTCACCTTTTCAGTATTGTTTCAGCAAAACGTACATTAGGAATTGCGAGAAATATTGAACAAGTAATTTATCCCTGATCAAACTGTCCAACTTTATAGTTCTTTTTTTTTTTGCTCTTTACAATCTTAATGTTTAAGTCATTCCAGTGGCATTGTAGGATTTGATCTTTCATCAATCTCTGCTATTCAAGAAGTCTTCAAATCTTTCATCAGCTTTATTCAACTTTATAAATCCCATAAAGAGACATTATCCAGAATTTGTCACAGCTATTCCATGTCTAGATCCTTTTCTTGATTTGTCTTCTGTATTGTCATGTTGGTTATCTCAATGTTGTCTTCCATGCCTTCAAACTCTACGTCTATTTTTTCTCATCTTCTAAAAACCTATCCGCTGACATCTGTATCCTTTTTGAGACATTACCTATTAATACTTCAATCTAATTATTAAAAAACCCTTCAAAGTAAGATTATAGCTTGCTAAGCCATTTTAACTCTTTTCTGCCTAGTTCTTTACTTCCCCCTAGTGTACATTTGCAACCTTCAAGCCTCAGTTCTTAATATCAGTTCAGTTCCATTTCAGTCATTTTCTACTAGAATATTATTTAATTATATACTTGTTTTTCAAATCTTATAGCAAAATTAATCAATATGTCAAATATCTTTAGTATTCCCTTCCAGGTAAATAAACACGATTAGTATAGTAAGCATGAAGTCAAGCCACAAAATTTGTACAATGTACAATCTCAGAAAACGACTGAAAAAGACAGCTTGTGGGATAGTTCTTTTGTTAGTCATTTTTGACCTATCTCTAACAACCCATTTTTTAAATATCATGCTTGAGCTGTTCTTGGCAACACATCAAATTGATATTTTAATTGGAATATTCTGTTTTCAACTTGTTCAGCTACAATTAGAAAGATCAAATGCATTACTCAAATAAATGATACATATGAAAGACAGATTAATTGCATTTACTTGTAACTGGCTAATTAAAGTTTCTCCCCATTATTAGAGGGATGGGGAGGGAGCATCTATGACTTTTTTGAAAAGCAGAATGAGACCGTAACCATGTAAACTAGCCTTGATGGTCAAGCACCAGTACTTTTGCTCAATTTGTATGCTGTACAACCCAAATGCATTCTATCCATGATTTTTAAATAATTTTTATTATGTTTTTATATAGATAAAAGACAAATAGAGAAATATATATAGAGAGAAAACGGTGCAGAAAATAAATAAATAAATAAATAAGTGACTTCTATCCTTATTCACAGAATTACAAACTCTATCCCTCCTCCCTCCTAACATTACAATAATCCCTTCAACCCATTCTTCAATCAAATCCAGAGATCACTATTTCCTTTTTTCTATTTTCAGCAAAAAGCCTATAAGCTTTCCAATCTTTACATTTCATATATGAAAACTTGATTCCAGTCCTATATACATTAATGACACCAGTTATAACTGATGCCCTGAAATTTCACCTAACATTATTTACATGGAACTGTGCCTGAAAACTACTCAAAAACTTCAAGCAATAGGAGATTGTTCCTGGGAAGAGCATACAAATCACATAACTCTTTGTGTCACTTGTACTAGTTGCAGGTCTATTTTCAAATGTATTTTAGGATGCTGGCTATCACTCTTAAAGCCCTGAGTGGGTTAGGACTTGTATGTTTCCTTCCATGTCAGCTCGCATGTCCCTCCTGTATGAATTCAATAACATAGTGACAACATATGATAGTAGTGGTGCTGCCTATGTGTGGAATTAAGAAAAGATTGGACAGCCATTTGTCTGGAATGGTATAGAGCAGGGGTGTCAAATTCGATTTCATTGAGGGCCGCATCAGGGTTGTTTGACCTCAGGGGGCCAGGGCGGGCTTGGCCAGATCAATAGCATTCATGTCAGAGGCACCTGTGGTGGCCTGAGTGCTCTGCCAACGAAAATGGGGTCCTGAGCTCAGTTTTTGGCTGCAATGGCCTCCTGCAACCCTCCCAAGCTCCTTTTTTGCTGGCCGAGGCACTGTGGGCCGGTCCTTCGCTGTTTCCAGCATGGCCCCACAGGCCAGATCTAAGCATCCCACGGGCCGGATCTGGCCCCTGGGCCTTGAGTTTGACACCCCTGGTATAGAGTCTCCTGCTTGAGCAGGGGGGTTGAACCAGAAGACCTCCAAGATCCCTTCCAACTCTGGTATTCTGCATTCTGTATTTAGCCTATTGAAAACATTTGTGAATAAAAATGATTCTAGTTTAAATAAGTTATTCTTTGAGAATCTAGTTGCAGGAAGAATCATCCATATTCCCTCACTACCACTAAAATGAATATGTTTCTCCAATTTCCAGGAAAAAGTGAATCTCTTTCAGATCTGCTTATGTCTAGAGATTACATCCTCACTATTCTGTTTTTGCCATATACTTACTGGATCTTTGAACTGTTCACTGACAGAGCGGATGACAGGAAGTGTTTCTTCCAGTTTAGAAGCCAACTGGTCAGCATTCATGTCTCCTAGGCCAAGCATGTTACACATCTAGTGAAGAACAAAAAGTTGCAATGATGGGCAACATCCAACAGAGGGCAAATCATAATTGTAGTATAAAGGTAAAGTTTCCCCTCGCACATACGTGCTAGCCATTCCCGACTCTAGGGGGCGGTGCTCATCTCCGTTTCAAAGCCGAAGAACCAGTGTTGTGCGAAGGTGTCTCCGTGGTCATGTGACCGGCATGACTAAATGCCGAAGGCGCACGGAATGCTGTTACCTTCCCACCAAAGTGGTCCCTATTTTTCTACTTGCATTTTTACATTCTTTCGAACTGCTAGGTTGGCTGAAGCTGGGACAAGTAACGGGAGCTCACTCCGTTATGCGGTGCTAGGGATTCAAACCGCCGAACTGCCGACCTTTCTGATCGACAAGGTCAGCATCTTAGCCATTGAGCCCAGGCAAGTAAAAGAGAAACTGAAATAGGCTAACCAACTAAGGGCAGAATCATCAAGCACAGCAATATACTTTAGTACTACTGCATCTTGCTGGTTGTCAACGGAATAAACAATATTTTGATTTCTACTCCATCCTAGAAGCCATGTCACATACCAGAGCTGATAATTATACACTGTTCCCTAAGGCTGTATTGGAAGATTAATACTTCAGGCAGGAACAGCGAAAAGGTAGAATTCAAGTCAGATACTAGCGTAATATTTTTAACAATAAAATCTTATGCTTTTATGTTGCTGATGATTTTTCTCCTTTACCTGGGATATGAAGGGACTGATTTGATTCTTTATTTGCATCAGTCGACCTAGCCCCCGCTCCACAATTGTGGGGAAATTGAGCAGCCGCAATGTGTGTCCCGTGGGTGCTGTGTCGAACACCACCACGGAAAAATTCATTCCTTTCACCAACCTGTTCAGGCCAGAGAGAGAACACTATCAGCATACTCCAAAACAATGTTATCCCCAGATTGCTAATTTCTATTGTTGTAGCAACCAATTAAAATGTACTACAAATCATTCTCCTACAAATCAAATGAAATCCATAAATATGAATTTTGGTTTTTCATTCCATCAATGGAAATGTGTTCTTTTAAGGCTGAAGCAGAATCTTGGCAATTTGAGTTCTGGTCACTAGACAAACACAAGATACATACAAAAATCAATACTGTAATTTATAAGGCTCTTATGTACTTTGTAAAATATGGTATTGGTTTGTGTTCATTTTACAACATCCAGGTAGTCCTTACTTATTGTCCACTAGTTCAGAAAATGTTCAGTTGACTTACAACCCTAATTGGGACCAAAATTTCCATTGCTAGTAGGACACAATGGTAATTATGTGACTATAGGACACTGTGACCATGCAGGATTCACCCAATGACAGCAATGGGACTGCTAGAAATGCTGCTGTAAGCGGGTGTGGTCATATGAAATAACATCTTATGAGCATCGCTTAAGAGTTCCCAGTCCAAATTATCATCAGTAAGCAAGGACTATCCGTACATATTGTCAGGCCCACAGTTTGCAACATATAATGACCATTCAGTTATAGTACTGACTTTTTTTTGCCCTGTGAGAGAATTGTATATTCACAGTAGGCCATGAATCTGTAAACATAAATGAAATCAGCATCACAAATGAGAACTTGACATCCACATCACATTGGACTTACTGCTAAAGAAAACTGTATTACATGTTACATTGCTAAATGCAGGCAAAAAAGTTCAACCTTTGCTTCCAAAGTGAAGTTTTAAATACATAGCAGGGCAAATGATGAGCCCGATACTTCAGTTCACAAATCTCACCTCATCACTTCAGCGTAACTCATTGCTTCATCGATACCAGGAAAGGCACTCATTGCCTCTTGCATCATCTTCTTGCCCATACTTAGCATATTATCTTCCTCAAAAAATTCATCAGGAAGCTCTGCTACACCCAAGCTAGGATCAATCTCCTAATAATAAATTGTGGACAGAATAATTCAACACCACCATGTAGAAGCTGCCTCATTAAGCCACTCAATACAAATGCTTTGAGTGAAACAACAGGATTTAAGATATGAAAATAAACTACACATAGTCCTTGACTTTGTTAAATTTTGCTCCATTTTACGACATTTCTTGCCACAGTTGTTTTAGTGAATCACTGCAATTGTTACGTTAGTAACATGGTTGTTAGGTAAATCTGGGTTCCCTTTGACTTTGCTTGTCAGAAGGTCGCAAAATGTGATCACATGACCCATGGACATTATAGCTGTCATAAATACATGCCCCAAGCAATCTCTGGTATAATGAAGAATTCACTCTGGATTCGATGATAGTGAACTGCCCAAACTTTGATCCAGCAAAGCAGTCCCAAACCATAACATTTCCATCACCATACTTTACAGCTGATATCAGGTTATTCTGTTGAAATGAAATGCTGTCTTTGGGTTTTTGCCAAATATGTCCCTTGGTTTTATGGACAAATAACTATCTTTGCTCTCTTTGTCCAGAGCACAATGTTGCAGATGTCTTGGTCTTTGTATACAGGTTCTGAAGTAAAATTCAGTGTTGCCCCAATGTTCTTTCTAGAAAGCAAACGTCTCCTCTTAGCTCACCTCCCATGAAGATCTAATTTGTGCAGCTTCTTCCTAATGATACTCACACACATTCACATATCTAGTGACAAAATCTACTTGTAGGCCATGTGATGAAACTTTGGGGTACTTAGAGACTTTTCTCAGCAACTTGCATTCTGTTCTCAGGCTAAATTTGTAGGCTGGCCTGGCCAGAACAAGCTGGCAGTTATTTGAAATCTCTACTTGGAAATTATCTTCTTGAACAGATGATTGATGGTCTAATTTGCAGTGGATTCTCATTTTAGGCATTGAGGTTGCAATAAAGATGCGCATTTACTTTTTCCATATGATAAATTTGCATTTATATTTAAATTACAGAATGGACTACAAAATGTAAACAGTGCATCACATGTGTTAGATTTCCTTTATCAATATTGTTGAAACAAAGATCAAATATATGCTGAAATATGTTGCAAAAGTCAAAAATTTCAATGGGGTCCACTTATTGTTTCATATGACTGAATAGAAGTCATATATCCACTGTTGAGGTTGGAGGTACTTATTCTCTCTGTTTGAGATTTGTATATATTTCAGTTTTAATTATGTTTAACATTGATATTTATATTTTTAAATGCCTTTTATTGCTTACTGTACACTGTCCAGAGTAATGTTTTGTGATTAATAAAATAAATGCAATAAAGCAGTCCATTTTTTATAAGAATGCCCAAATATTTACAAAATTATTAGGAGGAAAAGCCTTTACTAATAAGGAGACAAAGTAACTGGAATAGCATTTTCTTCAAATAATTTCTGAGTATTACTGTACTACTTAAGATAAAAGAACTAAAATAAATTTGGTCCAAATCTTTCTTTCTACACAACATATGCACAATTTTAACACATGAAAACATGTTATTTATCTTCTCAGAAGTACACTCACCATGGCAAAAAGATTATCATAACCCTTTACTTTGGTGGGAACCTTGGAAAATTTCTGGTCAAACGCATCTGAGATGTTATGAGCAGGATCAGTAGAGATGATGAGGACACTCTCACGTACCTTGGACAGCTGTACAGCTAAGCTACAACTGTACCACAAAAGAGAAGCAAGAAGCAGTTATTAATACAAGCAACGAACTACAAATAGAACAAGCTCCTAAAATTCAGATCTGCCTGTACTGAAGGACTATATGCAGAACTTTTAACATTTATCCAACCTATTTAGTAAATACAAATTTAGTAAACTAACAAATTGCAAATGATTGCATGCTTTTTTAATGAAAAAACTAATCTGAAGGAAAATGATAATACTGGAATAGATATTATGCTTGTGAACTGTTGTATTTAGGGCTAAAACAGTTGAGATTTTGAACGAGGCAATTTGTAAAAATAGGATATTTAGGATAAATAGGATTAGAACTAATCTTAGATATTTTACTGTGCTTCACATAAGTTGGCATTTAAGTTTTTTTCTGCTACAAAAGACAGCGGTGGATGTTTCTATATAATACAGTACTATAGTTCAAAACATAAATACTAAGTGATATGGTCTCAAGTGGAGTCGTCATGCTACCAGAACTGATTTTATTACTATTTTACCCCAATCATTAAGCAAATCACATGATACTAAATAAATAAATCCTACTTGCCCAATTGATTTTCTTGTCAGAAGCCAGCTGAAAGGAAGGCTGGCCCATTCGAATAGTTAAACATTCCATTTTGGTTTCCACAGATTGGAGAAGAAAGCATGAGGTCAGACACTAAGGTATATTTCTGGCTTTTCCAGGGGAAAGCAGGCAGTCTGGCATGATTCTTACATACAATTGAGTCAATAAAGAAACCTAAGCCTCAGAGCATTTTGATTGTTTGCACCTGACAGCTAGAAAGGTGACAAATCATGATCACATGACAATGCAACCATCATAAATGTGAAGTGGCTGCAAAGTGCTCAAATTATAATTGCATGACTGTGGAGGTGGTACAATGGCCATAACTTCAAGGATGGATCATAAGTCACCGTTTCTGAGGACATATTTCAAATTAACATTAAATCAAGAACTACCTGTACTGTAATTGTGAAACATCTGTTTATTTACCTTTTATGGCACTTTCACTTCAATAATAAATTATTATCCTATGGACACTTCTTTTCTACTTAAAATAATCTTACATTAAGTCAAAACAGTGCTTTGGCAAATTCATTGGAACACTTTGTGTTAAAAGAATGCAACTTTAGTCATTTAAGATAAGAACAGCACTTGAACTCACTTCTAAACATAACATATATAGTACTATACTTTCTCTTATCACATCCCTATCTCAGGATAAACTAATCATGAGAAACTGCCCATTTGACAATCAATTATGAGCCATACAGCACATAATTATAAATTACCACCGTAAAGTTAGACTAATTAAATACCCATGTTTAAAGCCTAACACTATATGCCAATGCCTTTCAATGTTTCTATCACAAATTCTGTTTTATGATTCCAAGACAACTTGGAACAGAAATATTTCACAATAGCAAATCTATCACAAATCACACCGCTTTTGTCCCTGAAAGTACAAAAACTCTGTTGGTAGAGTTCAACAAATGGGATGGGGAATCAAAGAGAATGCCAGGTCTTAACTTCATTAATCCAGGATTTTTTTAAAAAAAAAATTAGGGCATTTGCTAACTTACAGTTTGAAAACCTTTATATACATGGTCAGAAAATATTTTCAACCTGCTCGAACAGAAATTTCCAACCAGGAGCCGCGAAACATTCAAGGCCGTTGAGGAAGGAAACCTATAGAGCTACAGAGACCTAAGCAAGAATAGTTTAAACCTTGACTATGAAAAGACATTTCAATCCCTAATTTTATTTCAGATTTCAAATGCAGCCAATGATCCTTTGGGAGGAAATGACGCCAACCGTGCGACCCGGCATACTAGCAAGCCCCTTGTTTTCTTACCCCTCCAGTTTCTTCACAATAATCTTACATTTTCATGTATTGCAAGGTCCCACCACTCACCGCCGTCGGGCTTCCTCTGCCAGCTAAATACGAGGCAGCAATTCCAGAGGTGGGATTCTCAGCAGCACCCCCCCCCCCCAGTTT